>JAGSMP010003119.1:0-41544 GCA_029286625.1 Parnassius orleans | reverse complement strand
TTTATTGGACCACGCAGTTTGCCCCGATAGTGCTCCTCGAGATCCGTTCACGCTATCAAAGAGCTTATCAATAAATTCTACAGCTTCGCCTGTTGTGGCCATTGTCTCACTGACATTTTCACCCGAGGTTGTAGTTCTGAAACATTACACAATTGTAACGTTACACCACCCATTACTTTATTTCCTCTTATATCTTGTAGAGTTCTGTTTAAAGCCTCTACGCCACCTTATGAGCCAAGGTTATTTCATCCCACACTATCATTTTCGTAGTTTCTAATAGTTCAGCAAAATTACTTTGTTTCGATATATTACAAATGGGAGTATCAGTTGTTGTTAAATTGAATGGTAACTTGAAGGTAGCATGAGCAGTTCGTCCACCTCAGCAGTGTAGCTGCGATCCCAGAAAAAGCCACAGCCAGTAATTCCACGAGTACTTCTAACTTTTTATAGCAAATTTATGAGGAATATTTGCCTGTTCCACTGGAGCATCTAAAAAGAATATTCTCTCTCATTTGATGCAATTTTTGTTTTTATTTGATTGTAAACTGCTTTTTGTTCCTCATTCAGTGATTCTTCATTATTTTTAACTGTGTTTTCTAATGATGCTAAGTAGTAACTTGTCTCTTTAAGAAACTCTCTATTTTCAAATTGTTGTTCTTTGCTTGGCTGAGGTAACCCATACTCTTTTAGTAGCCGGCCACCCATCGCTAATACGTCGTCTTCTATTACCAAAAGGCATTCATTAAATACCACATTTGTTATGTGCTCTACATCCACATCTCCCTGTCTTTGTAATTGCTTTTTAAAATCTTCAGATCATCTTCAGGTGTAGTAGACTCTACGGTGGTTGACCGCTAAGTGAGCGGCGAGCCAAAAAATGTTATTTATAAGACTCGCCGACAACCGATCCCCACTAAGTAGCGAGCGACCGCGTCATGCGATAAAACATGCGACCAATCACCAACCGACGTACGCAGCCGCCTGCTATTAAATTAATAACAAACCGCTGCGAAACGTCGTCTCTACCTCCAACCACAACCACCAAGGATCACCGTGAAGGTGACGAACGACCATATTGGGAGGCTGTCCGTTATTAGAGAGCAGGTTTATAGATGTTTAAGAGAGGTGAGTTAGAAACATTTGTTTGTTCATTCAGCAGTGCAACATTACTATTTTTATTTTGTAAATATCTCCAACTGCTCCAGCATACACAGTCGCAGCCCTTTATTACAAGTATGTAAGACTTTAAAGGAGTGGTCGTTGGTTAGGTTGTGTCCAGTGTCCAAGAGATGTTTAGCGAAATGGGATTTATCAGAATTGCAATTCCTGTACGCGGCTAAATGTTCTTTGTAACGTATCTCGAAATTGCGACCAGTCTGACCCACGTAAACGGCTTGGCATTCGTCACAAACAAGTTTATAAACATCCGATTTTTGACGAATATGTAACTTATCTTTATTATTACAGATATTCCTAAGAGAATTATTTGTTTTGAACGCAACGTAAACGCCGCTCTGTCGAAGAGTATTAGCTATTTTTTAGATATGGAGCCTAAGTAGGTCAAACTGCTCAAATATCGACGAAAACTTTGAGGGTGAACCGCGTACAGAGAATTGCAAACGGCATGCTTTTCTTTCTTTTTAATTAAATTGTTAATGAGATTTTTTGAAAAACTATTAGAGACCGCAATTTGATAAATTACGTTAAGCTCTTTTAAATAATTTTCTTTACTTAATGGGACAGTAAACAAACGTATAATATAACAATAAAAAGCGGCTAATTTATGTTGCCAAGGATGACACGATGGCGCGGGAATGACCGTGTCGGTATGAGTTGGCTTTCGGTAAATTTGGAAAACATATAACAACTCTTTTCTTGTTATTGTTAAGTCGAGGAAATTAAGGGAACAATCTTGTTCCAATTCAAGCTTAAATTTAATTTTATCGTGGACTCTATTTATTTTATTGAGGAAAACATCCAGTTGTCTCCTTGCACCAGTCCAGCAAATTATTATGTCGTTTACATATTTACAATAGTACAAGATGTTTTGATTGACAGTTATATGTTGTTTTTCGAAATTATCCATGAAAATATCCACCATAAGAGGACTTAGAGGGGACATAATAGCTAAACCCTCTTTTTGTAGATAGAAATGGTTATTAAGCCGGAAATAGTTTTGTTTCATACAGAAAGAGGTCAAGTTAAGAAGATCATTTGTTTCCCCGGGATGTAGACGACGTTTATGAAAGAGATATTGGCAAAGTAAATTTTTCCAACTTTAATGCTAAATATTTATGCAAGAGTTTTGATCTTTGCAGATAAATTGGGACTCTATAGTAGCCAACAATCAGTTACTATACTGTAATAATTTTTAAACAATTTAAAATTGATGAATAAAATCACAGTCAACAGATGTGTGAATTACAAGGATATTCTTTCAGTAGAGTTAGTAGGGTATGACGATGCATCCTTTAAGGCCTATGGCTGCTGTATCCATTTGAGAATTATTAAAGGATGGCTCTGTCAAATGTAATTTGCTTTGTTCAAAATCTAGAGTCTCCTTTAAATAAAAATCTGACCATCGCTCAGCTCGAACTGAATAGTGCCTTCTTTGCCCAGCTGGTTAATAGATTTAGCAGCACACTAAAACCAGGTTTCTCAACAGTATTTTTATATAGTAACTCACAGATTGTACTTGCATGGATTATGTCAGGCACTGTGAGATCAAATGTTTATGCAAATAATAGAGTAAAACAAATATTAGAGCTTGTAGGTTACATAATGGACTTATGTCAGCACGAATGAAAATCCTGCCGATTTGCTTTCGAGGGGGCTCCAGCCTCAATGCCTTCAGGAAAACTCTCTATGGTGGCATGGCCCAAATCCTGAAATCATCCTGAAAATTATAATGTCTCTACTTTCAATGATAGTACTGAGTCATTTGAAGAACAAGCTGTATGTTTTAAAGTATCAGAAGTCGATCATTCTTTTTCTCAAGAATTATTTCAAAAATATTCCAATTTATATATACTTCAAAAAGTTGTTGGTTTTATTTACAGGTTTAATAAAAATTGTTCAAAAAATAAAAATAATACAACTTTGAATAGTGAACTAACTTGTAAAGAGCTGCAACTCTTGTTGGTGATTGCGCTGTACTTAAA
This sequence comes from Parnassius orleans, assembly GCA_029286625.1. NCBI lineage: Eukaryota > Metazoa > Arthropoda > Insecta > Lepidoptera > Papilionidae > Parnassius > Parnassius orleans. The sequence continues at coordinate 38,383 of JAGSMP010003119.1, read as the reverse complement.
ATAATTATTTTTTCTAAAGAAAACATTACAGCAGGTAAAAATTTAAAGTCAGGTATAGGTAATTTACATCCATTCCTTTACCATTTTGGACTTTAGTGTTGGTGGTAGGCTCCATAATGCCAATAACATCACCTATGATAAAAAACATCCAGCTATTCTCCCAAAAGCTCCATGTCACTACCTTAATAATTCATAGTGAACATATTAGGCTCTTACATGCAGGATCTAGGTTAGTGTTGAGCTCACTATCGTAAAGGTATTCTATAAAACGGTCCATTCGAGAGGTCAAAAAGTGAAGCAAATGTGTACAGTGTATGTGTATGAAAGCTAAAGCCACTAGGCAACTCATGGCGTCTCTACCACCAGAAATAATTACAGCATCTAGGCGATTTCAGTATGTCGAAATTTATTTTTGTCCTTGTCCTTGCAGTATTAAAGTTGCTCGCATCAGAAAACTATTATTACAAAAATGTTACTGCACCTTTTGTTTGTTTTGTTGTAAAAGCTATCCATGTAGAGTTAGTCTCTGATCTTACAACAGAGGCCCTCAAGCATGTCGCTGTTTTATTTCTAGGCGGGTAACCCACAAAGGTGTTTTGTGAAAGTTAAAACTTTGAAGGAGCTCAAAATACCTAAAGGTATTTTGTAAACTACAATCCTCCAAATCTCATAGAGAAACTATAAATAATTTTGTTCTCAAAATTACATTTTTCAAGTTTATCCTAAGCTATTCTCCTGAGTTAAGTGGATGTGGAGGCAGGTAAAAAGTATAAAACACCATTTAAAAGAGTAGTTGGTTACCTATGTCTAACCTATGAAGAACTAAATACTGTAATAATCCAAATTAAGGTATTGAACTCTAGGCTTATTACGTTCTGTGAATTCAAATGATTGTTAGTATGTAACGCCTGGACATTTTCTAGTTGGAACGGTCTGACATCCTACCCCAAAATTGATCTTACAGATGTTTGAATTCATCGCTTAAAATTTGGGATATTTGTTCAAATTAAAACAAGATTTTTAGAAACTTTCGTCCAATGACTACTTAACACAGCCCCAAAGCCGTCCCAAATGGAAACACCAATATTCTAATAAAAAGGAAGGAGATTTAGTAATTGTTAAAAATTTAAATACTACTTCATTGCAGTGCCAATGTCCCAGATTGTAAAAACTTTTCCTGGAAATGATGGTAAAGTAAGAGTAGCTGATATAAAAATGAATGATAAAGTGTATCGCAGACCTATCTAAATTATGTCCTTTGCCTTTAGAGTAAATAACTAGTTTTATATTTTGCCCAGCCCCAATTATGTTTAGTATAATGATTGACTTGGCAACTTTTTCCTTCTTGTCAAACTAGCCAGCGTGTGGTTGCTCTGTCCACTAAATTAAGTTAAAAAAGAACAGAAATAAACAGTTTTCAAATTGCATATTTTTCATACAGACATAAATTAATGATCTATTCATAAATATTTAAATCCTTAAGAGTTAAGATAGAATACCTCGTTAATAGCAAAAGGATTTCCGGTTCACGTCACTCACCACACTAAACTCAATGGCATGATGCTTAACTGTAACTGCTTAATATAGAAGAGAGAGTCTCGGAGTGTCACAATAGGTAACTTACTAAATTCAGTCTTGTGAAAGAATCGTCACGCCAGGTCTTTGACTTACTTCCCGGCAAATAAGAGGTAAACACCCATTTATAATTTGCAAATAAAATGTATTTAAATTTTATTTGATTTTTCATAGTCTAGTTCTCGGAAGTAAAGCTGTTCTGAGAACTAGGAACCACAGGATTTTTGTTACGTTATAAAGCTAGGGTTTCATAAATTGATTCAACAGTTTCATTATCTATCATTGTTTATAGAAAAACACACATTAGACTTTAGTGTGGTACATTACATTTATTCTTATATTTACGTTGACACCAGTCATTGAATAAAACAATTTTTACGGATTTTATAAAATTTAAGAAAGAAGAAAGAAAGAGATATTTGACGCATATTTCTTAACAAATTGCACTAGATACTCAAAATAAACATTATGTATAGGTAATCATATAACTAGACTTAATTATACACTTACAATGATAAATAAATCGTTTTGACAAAAAAAAATGCAGATAGGTACAATATAAAATAAAAAACGAAAAACTAACCATAAAAACTTATTTTATGAAAAATGTCCAAATAGGATTGCCACTCAGGAAATGCTAAGATGTGTCATCCTATCCCTGATTTTCAGTGGCAACCTTAACTAAATTACCTACGTAATGTATGTACACATATATACACACACATATACATATACACTCACAGGCACATATTTTCTATATATATGGGGCACATAAAATATATAAGTATTTAAATTAATAATTTAAGTACATACACAATTATATACGTTTTAAATATTCTTTTATAATTATTTTAAATACAACTGCCTTATATTTGTGGTGCTGTACCGATGTTAATTTTATTGTACCGGATGTTTAATTTTACTTATTTTTAATACCCGGCGTGTCCCATGACCATGGGTGCTGCAAAGCTCGCGAAGCGTCGGGAATTACAAATAAGTAAAATTATGCACAATAAATTCTTAGAAATAGTTTATCTAACATTAAATTCATTAACGATGGGAAATTCATTATTTTTCATCACTGACTTTGAATTTATGAGTGATCATGTCTAATACTGCGATCGCTAATCCATCTCCTTATCGTGGCTATAGATGCAAATCCTCCCAATGGGAAAATCTAAGTCCAGTAGTAGACTTTTGCGGTCTAATGAAGAAGAAGCAATATAATAAAATAAAATGTTCTGATTAGTAAAGAATGCTTTTTAGCCAATTTCAAAAAAGGGGGAGGTCAATTCGACCGTATTTTTCGTTCCACGATATCTTTGTCAATTGAATACCGATTTTGATGATTATTTTCTTACTAGCTGTTACCCGCGGCTTCGCCCACATGGTCACTGGGAAATGAACTATCCATTGCTTTTGAATTGAAAGAAAACTGAGTTTTATAGATTTGTCAGAGATGCAGCCATTAAAAGGAAACTGAGCAAAATTGATTCGTCAGCCTATTTAAATGTTTTGAAACGCAGCGTATAGGAAAGTATGAAAATAGCCTGTTTATTCCAAATGGAAATGGGATATTTTTTAATTAAAGGAAACTGAGCATAATTATCCGTCAGGGATGCAGACTTTGAAAAGAAACTGAGCAAATTGATCAGAGATGCAGTTTTCTGAATTGAAAGGAAACTGAGCCAAATAAAAGATCCGTCAGAGATGCAGCCTTATGAGTTGAAAGGAAACTGAGCTTATAGGTCCGTCAGAGGTGCAGCATTTGGAATTGAAAAGAAACTGAGCTAAATAGGAAATTTTGAATTGAAAGGGAAGATCTGTAAATTGATTAATTAATTGTGGGAATTTTAAAAAAACTAACTGAACACTATTTTAAGACGCTACTGTACTAATGTTATATGTTTTTCCATTCGCAAAAGAATGGGAGATTCTAAGCATTTGACACACGCGAACATGCTACATACAGCTGACCATGAGAGAAGCACATTTTCTAAGTTGACCCTGCTACCTGTAACGTTTGCCCTTGCGCTTCATTAATGTCATTGCAAAACTGAGCTAATAGGAACTGCAACCTTTGAATTGAGAAGGAAGATCTGTGGAATTCTGATTAATTAATTGTGGGAATTTTGGAAAAAAACTAACTGAACACTATTTTAAGACGCTACTGTACACAATGTTATATGTTTTTCCATTCGGGCAAAAGAATGTGGAGATTCTGGGCATTTGACACGCGAACATGCTACATACAGCTGACCATGAGAAGCAGGTTTTCTAAGTTGACCCTGCTACCTGTAACGTTTGCCCTTGCGCTTCATTAATTCATTGCAAAACTGAGCTTAATAGGAACTGCAACCTTTGAATTGAGAAGGAAGATCTGGGAATTATAGGAATCCGGTATAATAACATTTTCACCTTTTCCCGCCTGTCAAAATTGTAGCACCGATTATGTTCCATCCAAGATGTGTCACACGCAGCCTTGTCCCGTTACATAACCGAGGAGCATCTAAATTTTGCATTAGCATGACTGGGACCTTATTTTAATTGAAGCTATGAGGGCACACCTGACAAACTCTAGAGAATTTAGAAACTCTACGGATATGAAGTGCTCTGTTCTGTGTCCATAACTGTGTCTACTGACAAATACTCTGTTATTTCTGCTACCGCTTAATACGCTCATTTTTGCAAGAATCGCCCTTCACATAACCATTTGTCTTCATGCATGTTGTTCGTTAAATCTGAATAAACGCTCGCAATTAATTCGGAATGACTCTGTACTAAATTACAAAATCTCGTCAATTTAACGCAGCCTCAGCATCCGTTTCCAACCGCCCATCGCCAATTTTAATAGTGTGTCAGCATAGTTTCCAGCATTGATATCATTATACAAATGCACTCTCATATTCGTAGTTAAACTGAATTTTGTCACCTTGTTCCATAAAATAGACGACTTGAGGCATGCTTTAATTTCATCTGCAGGTGTGCCTTTTGAATGACAGGTAAAGTTTGGCGAAAGTCACCAGCCAGTAAACGACCATTCCTCCCATTACATCGGTATTGCTGCGCAAATCCTGGAGCGTTCGATTTAGTGCTTTTTAACTTATTTTTAGAAAGCAATGAATATGCATACTGGAAGGTACACTAGCAGCGCGGAGAGAGATTTCAGTACCCTGTTGCTAATGCCATCGGGGCTGGGTGCTGATTTCTTTTTGAGGCTTTTTATTACTTCTGTGACTTCGTTGACTGTCACAGGATCTAAGGGGTCGCCCGCAGGTGGTAGTGCAGACTTACGCTTGACCTCCGCTTTAACCTCTCTGCAAGGTGAACGCAACCTATAGGTTCGCTAGAGGGAGTACTTTCTAAACTGTCCGCGAGGCATACGGCCTTTTCAGAGTCGTCAAAGGCGAAATCGAGCTTTCCTGGCCTAATGAGAGGCGGCATAGATGAGGATTGTTCTGCTTTCAGAGCTCGGATCAGCATTGTTGCGATAAGCAATATAAGTAACACACAGGTACACATCAAGGTCTTTTATAAATAATTTAATAGTAAAAAACAAACAAGCTTTTATTGAAAGGCTCTAAAAAGAAGAAAATAAACTTTAAATTGAAATCCAGCCTATCAATTTATTACATTACATAATTTATATGATATAAAAGCTAAACATAAAAATAAAACCTAAAGTAAAACGTAAACAAAACATAACCATTTTGTATTTATGCGAGATATAAAATACGAAGACCACCAACGACAAGCTGTCTCAAATGCGTGAGACTTCTGATACTGCCGTCGCTAATCTTTCTACTAAATTTGGAGATTACGTCAAACCCTGCATAATATAAAGATACTTATGAACAAGTGCTGCTGCTGGTACGCTATGCACTGATAAGCTCGCAATTTTATTAACGTCATTTTTGAGTGTGTCATGAAACATGCTTCAGTTACCGGTGGGTCTGTGGCCGAGCTGTCGTCGCGCCACAAGCGAAACACACCGAAGCCTAATCACACTGTAAAATTTCTGAATTACTGGGCTATATATAGTTGGCCGCTCCCCGGGCTAAACACGTTGTCCGGTGGAGGTCTCCTTTCCTTCCGTGGCCAAATTGTGACCCCGACGTGACTTTCGCCGTTGAATTAAAAGGAGATCTCCCATCGAGTCTCCGTTCTTCTTCAAAACACAGCAGCATAAAGCTGCTATTTTACGCGTGTATTCTGTGAGAGCTTGTCCGTTCCCGAGTTGAGTCGAGCCATTCTTCCTAAAACCATAACACAGCTGCAGTATGACTCTCCTCGTATAAAAACTTAACGTTAAATATATTAAACATAAAACAGCGCCTGTAATAGTATAGATGAGTGCCACCAAGCAGCAGCTTGCGGCAGACATTGGTAAGAAGATGGCTTTATAGAATAAGGGTGATATACGATCACACAGTTCACCTGATCGTAAGTGGATGCGTGGCCCATAGACACCTGAATATAGCTTCGAGTTAGAATCATTAGTTAGAAAAAATGTAGATGTATGACGTTCTGAGCACTTAGAAAGAACGACTCGTTACCAGTAAAAAGGGTCTGGTAACTTCCTACATAAACCTGCCTTCCGAGGCAGTAAGGAGTTCTACCACCTAAGAAAAACTAAAAATATCTCAATAATTTTCTTCCTTTCATACCTTCCAATATTAAATAAAAGATTCAGTTTAAAAAAGGAATAAAGTGCATTTTAATATAAAGTTATTGCATAGAGAAGCGCAATATTTCAAAGGTCAGCTGCGGCGTACATCTGTTACAAATTTTCTGCAGCGGTCATGCTTAGTGCTGAAAATTCGAAGTTATGTTTAAGATTAAATTTAACGTGAAATACGATTATGAAAGATGTGGGATATACAGAAGAAATGACGAAAATAACTTAAAAGGGAAGCAATAAAAGAAACCTTACTAGTTACTTTAGTTTAAACGCATTAAATATACATATTACACACTGATTCAAATCTGCAAAAAAATACGTTACAACTCCGCTCCGGCTTTAGTAACGGTGAAGAATCTTAGCTTTGATTCATACGTATAAGCTTCTTACATTCAACTTGCGTTTACTCAAAAGCAAGTTGTTCATATTTTTAGCCAACTTCAAAACAAGGAAACTCCTTGTTTTGAAGTTGTACACAGATTTTACACATATCGATTGTATGTTTTTTGTTTGTTATTTTACGCGATACCTTTGTCAATTGTAAACAGATTTTAATGATTTTTGTTGTGAGACAAAGATTGGCGCGTAAAACCGCAGTAAAACCGATTCGCTTGCCGTGATGGCGAACGGCATGACGTTCTCTTATGCCGTCATGCTCCCTCTACACCACTCGCCTCCCTTGTGTGTGCGTGCGCGTATACTATACACTTCGTTGCTTCTCTGTGTAAGTTGAATACTGCGTGTGGCTTTCTATTCGACTATAGTTTACGAACTATTTGTTTACTCCATATTTTATAAGTTTTCATTAATTATAAATTCTATCATCAACTATGATGTTTCAATCATGCAGGGCGTCCCGTGAAAGCCAATCTTTTAAAATAAATTGCGATTTTTTTAATAAAATATATGTAATAAATGTCTACGGGTCACAGCAACTACTTACCATCAGGTGGACTGTATGCTCGTTTCTCACTATATATAATAAAAAATAATTTTGTTGTAACCTTGAGCTTGTTCTAAAGGATCGTCGTTTAATACTCACACAATATTAATATTAGTTCTCGCAAATATTTATATTTCTTGAAGTACTTGACCGATCGAGATCGTAAATATATAATATATTTGCTTAGAAAGTCGATGGTTTATAACTACACAGTACCTATAAATATATAGCATTTTAATAGTCAAGTTATTAAAAATGCTATATTTGTGGATATAAATGACCCATGTTCACAATATATGTTAGTTTAGTGGCTAAAAAGAATTTCATAAAATCTGGAACTGATAGGTGTTGCAGTGGTCGAGTTATTAATTAATTTCTTTTCACTGCCTCGTTGGTCCAGTGGTCGTAAACACGATTGCTGATCATGATACATGGTTCTCACAGCCCGGAGTTAGAAGTTGGCAGTGTTTTCATTCCAGTGTATTGATAGTTCTTCACCTGATCTCCCCGCTCGTGTTAGTTTACCTTCCCATCGGACCTTCAGAGTGAAGGGAGAGGCATCCGTGCTTGCGCATACACTTGGGCACTATAATCCTGTCCTGCAGATTACAAGTCTCTGTTGAGACTGGCCGCCGTGACCAAACGGTCTGAGAATGGAATAAATAGAATCACAGAATACCAGCTCACATGTTTCGTATGGTGAGTGTAGAGAACCGAGACCCTTTTACTGAAAAGAATTCTTGTCTTAGTCCTCACGGCTGACAACGCATCTGCATTTAAATTGCAAACGAAGATAGATGTAGATGTCCAGGGCCACAGCAACCGCTACCATCAGGTGGACTGTGTGCTCGTTTGTCACCCTAATCTAGAAAAAAACAATTTTATGCAATATAGATTACATGAATACCATTGAAAGTCATTTAAGCCTTACCACTGGTTCGAGAAAAAACATTGCCCTGGGAAGAATTAGCAAGAAACCCAGCGGGACTTTTTTTAAATAAAATTAATTAAAAATATATTTAGAAACAACATGGTAGCGATCACTTCATTCCCTGGGGTTATTAATCATGTTCTCTTTACTATAAACCTATTAAACATTTTTGCTGATTAAAATTTTAAACTTTTGATAGAATAGAATAGAATATAATAATTTTTATTCAATATAAATTACATGTGTAATTCTTATTGAAAATCATTTTACTTTACCACCGATAGATAAGGCTTGCATATTTTCTGAGACTTTGTAGTAAAAGCGTATACATTGCTCCATGAAGGAATTACTGACTCTTTGTAGTCGAGTAATTCGTATAACTAACTTGTGCTTGTTCCTAGTATTTAAAGAATGTACATCACTATTTTTAATGCAACTATTTTTTGTTTTTGTAAGGACATTATTATGAAATTTTTATCCAAATGAAACTAGTCACGCACCTATCGAAGCAGAACAACGTCTTCAAGCCGCTAGTATTATTATAAAATTCTGTTTCACCATACATGAAAGGAATTCTTTCTTATTCTGCAACATCGCGCGCAGTATCATGTTCAACGTTAGGCAGAACATTCATTTCCCGGATAACATCTTAAGCCGTTCTAACCCTAACAAAGAACCTTTAGATACAAATCGATTGCTCTCAGTAAGTGCGGAAGCGACACCGCTAAATAACCTTATATTTTATCTCAGAATCGATCGTGTTTCTATACAGTAGACAACGCCGTAAGTTTATATGGGATATAAAAGTAGAGGTTTCACAATCAGAAAGGTATACTGTGAAGCACTTCATCATCATTAAAACCTATCAAAGGTCCACTGCTGAGCATGGGCCTCCACCATAGATTGCCTCATATGGGAATATTGGCTATAGTAACAACGCACAACCAAAGTTTTTATTATTTTGTGTTGTTATAAGAAGATTAATGCTTCCCACCTTCTATTTAATTTTACTCTGTTACCTCTTACGACACTCACGGGATGAAATTTTTTACAGGAGAGAGGGCAACGAGCACGCGGCTCACTTGATATTAAGTGTCGATTGCCGTCCATGTATAACTGCTACACCAGGGTAATTGTAGGTACGTTGCCGGTCTTTTAAATAAGAGCTCGTTACTTGAAGTTCCTTAACTCATATTGAGTCTAATCGATTCGTAAGAATATCTGGTGGTAGCCAATTCCACTATGAATTCGAAAATATTGTTATGGTAAATAAAAATAAAAATAAATGTTGATATGGCATAAAGGATTCTGTGAAGGGCAATTTATTAGGTAAGAATATTGTGAAATAAAGCCAAAAGCTATTAAATTACGAGGATATATATTTTCCTCATTACTTTTTTTGGTTATTTATTTAGTTTTTTAGTTATTAGGGAGCCGTGGTAGCTCAGGGTTTAGCGCTCGCTGTAAATTTCACAATACGCAAGCAACCCGGGTTCGATCCACCGGCACCAATGAAGTTGTTAATTGCAATTTTAAGTGCTGATTTACCACGTCCTCGATGGTGAAAGAAAACATTGTGAGGGAAACTGCATGTCTGATAAATTAAAAAAATATTTCGAAGACATGTGAAGTCCGCCAACACGCATTGGAGCAACGCGGCGGGCATTTCCTTGTCCTAAATCCCTCTCAGAAGTGAGAGGAGACCTGTGCCCAGCAGTTCGACGTTTATAGGCTGTAACTTTACTTTTATTGTGAAATACTTCATCATCATTACAACTTATCAAAGGTCTACTGCTGAACATAGACTCCCTCCACCATAGACTGCCACATAGAGACATAGATAGAGACATGACAGACGAGCTCGCAATCGCAGTTTTTTAATATTGTTTCATTTACCTCACCTCTTACGCCACCCACGTGATAATATGGGATAGTGGATTGTAATGCTGCTATTTATAAAGTTAGACAAAGTATTTTTTATCATCTTTCTGTTAAATATTTTATAAAAAGTAAAGAACAAGAACATCAAATTTGGTATCCGACAGTTGGTAATAACAAATAACTGCAGTAGCCTCGCGATTCATCCCCATATCATCTCGTTGGTATCGTAAGTACCAACCGAGGAAATCTGAAACAGGAAATGAGCAGAAGCATCTTACTGTTAAGAACTCAAAGTAATAAAAAATACGGTTACCAACCTTCCTACCAAGCATGGCAACTATGGTAATATCCCGCTATGAATTAATATATTGGAGAGGCCTAAAAAAATTAAGGTTTAGTTGTTACACAAATTGGTCGGTTCGACCGGGTAAGGACCACGATCTCACAGAATAAACAGCAGCTTAACGCTGCTGTGTTTCGTATGGTGAGTGTAACCGGAGACCCTTTTTACCGGAAACGAGGCATTCCATCTTAGTCCTCACCGGTGACAACGAATTTGCATTTTGATTCGTAATCGAGTATAGATGTAGATGTTTATGCGCCACGGCAACTATTTGCCATCAGGTGGACTTTGTGCTCGTTTATCTTATAAAAAAATCCTGTTGGTTTTTCTATTTTTCTTTCTTTGACCTATTTCAATTTATTTTGTTGTAAACGATTATATATATTTTTATAATGTAAACGATTTCACGAAGCGTCTGTGTCACAAAAGTTATTGAGGAAATACGTTTTGGGCTAAACCTTTCACCATAAATTGTCGCTATCTGATCCGTTTTACGCACCGCTAGAAAAACGTGCATTCAATTTAACAGGCCGTTCACAGACATTTCTTCGTGTTGTTTATCGCCGCAAAAGAACTATCCCGTGCAATGATATTCATATTTTATTGGTAGGATACATTTCAATTTTTAAATTTAGTTGTTGTATGTTTGTTTGTATGTTTGTTTGTATGTTTTGCTGTTAAATTAAACTATTTTTTACGGATTCTATCGCATTTAATTCAACTTTTTAATTCCTGGTGCTTACTGAGGTGTTTGACGTCCCGATGTCATAGTTAGCCCGGCTTCAACCTTCAGTTTATGAATATTAATTTTTGGTCCGATCTACGCAGAATTAGCTTACAGTATTTTGAAGTATTGCAGTGGTATGCTTGGGCTTGGATTTAATTTTATTAATTATAGGATCCCAAGCAGATGGCAGCACTCATCCATCTTCTCTATTGAAATTAGGATGTGTTTTTTAATTTCAATAGCCTCGCGAATCATCCTTGTTATGAATCGGTATTCTTTTGCGAGGATTTGTGGTCTATCAAATCTAATGTAATGGCGGCGACGATCTTGAACAGGTTCACAAAATGCAGACTTCCCAGAACGTCGTAAATACGATAATAATAAAATAGACTTAAAATAGTCCTACCACATAGCAGGTAATTCAGCTAATAAAAGGTTATACAACTCTCTGGAACACAGCAGTGCAAGTACTACCACTAGGCACAGAAGTAGGTAAGAGGGTGATACCTACCCAGATAGACCAAGCAGCAAAGAAGTCCTACCAGCTAGTAAAATCCGCTCATGATAAGTGATATGTTTAAAATTTCATCTTTATTCAGATTAGTTCTCATCGAAGACGTAATTCAATAAACTTCTTGTGCGATAAATCCACCGACTTCACCAATTTCCGTTTGTAAACTCTCAAATTACTTTAAAATTATAATTATTCATTCCTTTGATCGAATTTTCTGTTTCAATTTCTTAAATTAGAAGCATCGGAGAATATGATACTTAGTTTAAAGCTTTGATGTTAAAAAAGGAAACTATTAGACGAATAAAAAGAAAACGCTCTAAGCTCGTGGATATTAAAAAGTTCGACAGTCGACGCTTTTGTCGGCATTTTACTTTGATCGGATATTTTCAGAAAGTATCGATATCAATGGCTTCTTAACTGGTTATTCTAGGAATGTAAAATTTACTGGCCCGTTTGCACTTGTCGGATGACAGTCCTGATTTTTAATCGGATAACGTTAAGCTTTGTTCACACTAGCCGGAGTCGAATCCGTTTGAAGTTAATTTTCGTACTCTCTAGGAGGCTGTTAACAAAAAATCGATATTCCTCCAAGGTTGAAAAATTAGATAAGGTTGCAAGAAAAAATATTATTGAGTGAATTTTCAGACCATTAGAGTCATAGCGTGACTATTTAGCGGTTTTTAAAATATTTGATTTATAGAGGGAATGTGCTTAAGTTGTAATGATTTCTTATATTTACGCAAATACTACACATTAAATAAAACAAATTTTATGGATTTTATTGCGTTTTGTTTCAGCTTTTTTAATTCCCGACGTGTAGGGTTCTTTACATCACCCATGGCCACAGGGGAGACTGAGTTGTTTGACGTCTCGATGTCATAGTTAGCCCGGCTCCTTCAGTTTTTTTAATATTAATTTTTGATCCGATCCTCGTAAAACGAGCTTACAGTATCTTAAAGTCTTGCAGTGGTATGCTTGGATTTGGATTAAATTTTATTAAATATAGGATCTCAAGATTAAAGATGTAAAAATTATTATAGGCTAAGATCCGCGAATTTTTTTCGCAGATCGCAGTTAATAATAATTTTTACATCTTTGATAATACATATTTGTTTTACTACCATCCTCTCTGCTTCTTTTCTTTCTGCGGCATTTTAGTATTTATTTCCAGCATATAAATTTTTGCTTACGATTACTATTCGGAGAGCGATACATTCACAGAATATGTAAAAAAATATTCTGCAATATTTAAAAGAGAGTGCTTTACAGGTTTTAACATTTTAACACAAAATTAAGACTACCACTAATAATACTAAAATAACGTGGAGTATAATCCATAGCGAAACAAGTAAGATACTAGTTTCGCTGTAGTACTGTACTAAACGTATTTAAACTTTCAATTATTTTTTAACCATGATTGAACAAAATCTGATCAAGGTGTAACTAAGTAGGTGCGGTGAAAGAATATCCACGAACCTATATCATCCTGTGGGTGTCGTAAGAAGCAACAGAGGGGAGCTGAAACAGGAGATGGGCAGCAGCATCTTCCTGAATACAGGTGAATAAAAATAAAAAACTGCGGTTGCCATCCCACTTACCAAGCGTGTTAACCATGACAAATGTCCCCCATATGATCCCCCACCTCTATATCTATGGGAGAGGCCTATATCCAGCAATGGAATTTTGATAGGCTGTAATGGTAGATCAAGTTGTTGTAACGGCGTTTGAGCAATATTTTACCGACATTCAGATCTTGACTACAAAGTCATTGAATTCCTTCGCTACTGTCACCGAGTCATTGCCCAATCAAAAAATATAATCAGGAGATATTGTAAAATATTTCAAAACAAATTAATATTTAAAAAAAAAACGAAATCTTTGGGGAACGTCCGTTTAAATCATTGCGTCTGGTGAACACCAGTGTGCTTTTAAATGGGGAAGAGCTGAGTCTTGTTGAACTCACTGTTTTCCTCAGAAACACAGTTGATGCGAGACTTCAGTCGGGGCCCCATATATCTAAACTAGCTAACAAACTTTGTAATCTGGCATATTATGTAGTAAAACCTTAGAAGCTCGTGTAAAAATAGCTAGATTAGTTTATTTTAGTTATTTCCGTAGCATAATTTCATATGGAATCTTGCTATGCGGTAATACGAATGACATTGAAACTATTTTTGTTTTACAAACGAGGACCATAATAGCAATTTAAAACTTAAGTTCGTAGGAATCTCTCAGAGAAAAATTCAATAAATTCAATAGTTTCAATCATATTTTTGTAATTTATATTGATTAAAAATTATTCTGTTCTATTCTATTCTGAATGTCATCAAATTTATTATTTTAACACTTATTACTACCATTGCATTACGTTATAAGAAGGGCTATTATTCATAGAAACAACTGCTACATATTATAATAAAGATCGCTGTGTAAGGCTTAGGGGATTAACTAAGCACAATATTGAAGTTTAAAGCCGTGGTAATTCAGAGACTAAGCGCTCGCCGTACATTCCCAGGACGCAAATAACCCAAAACTAATCCACGCCGAGCCCCAAAAAGATATTAACTGCAACTTTAAATCCTAATTAACCACGTTGTTGGTGGTGAATGCAAAATATCGTGAGGAAAACTACATGTTTGCCTTTTTGTTTGGGGAGGCATGTAATAACTGCATACACTCTCCGAAATGTATGCTGTAGAATATCGAGAGGCTAACTACTCTGCGCCTGGGCTCGAGGCTGACAAGATTGGTTTTAAGCAAATCAGGGCTACCAATAAGCTACAGAGTCCAAAGCTGCTAGGTGGCAGTACTCCATGCACTACCGGACTTTCACTTTGTATATCAGAAGCTGTCCTGGCGTTAAGTACCGCCGCCGATTATCAACGGGATCATAATATTAACTTTGTCTTAAGGAATACTCAAGTAGTGTCCATAGAATATAAAATAATATAATAATTTTTATTCAATATAGATTAAAAATAAATCTTATAGGAAGAAAATTATTTTATATTTTAACCATTATTCGGATACTAACTTTGTCCTGGGAACTTACAATGTAATTCTACTGGTTCAGTAAAGAATATACATTGTAACTTTTTCCCAAAATTTTACAATGAATAAGAACGAAACAACTTCGAACGGATCACCACATACCAAGTACTATCTTTTATTTTTTTTTTTACATTACTCAATAACGTAAAAAAATATAACATTTAAAGCATATTGATCAAAGTTGCACAAACAATTCCTAAAAGTTTTTAAGCAAAACAGTTTCTACAGTAAAATATTTTTACGTTGGGTGAACATTTTAGAAAATGGATTATTAATAATCATAAGTTACAGTAGAGTCTTATTTGTGTAAATAAATATGTTATTTGTGTAAGGAAACAAGTTTTTTTTTTTTTATTATTAGTTTTTTTTTTTTTATTATAATATTATTTTCTTTTGTCTTTTTTATAAAAAACGTTACCCACAATATTAGGATTTTATACTGCATCATGAAGGCAGCGTGCAATTTATATGCAACATCCAAACCAGGAACAATTATTTGTAGGCCATACAAATACTTGTTCCGTGCGGGATTCGAACCCGCGGCCCTCTGCACCGCAACTCATTGCTAAGCTACTGCGCCACGGAGCTGTCAAAATAATTTCTAGAATTATATATACCAAGAAAGTAAATAAGAATCACGATAAATAAATATTAGAAGAAATAATATGTTGAAAAAACTAATTAATCTTTTCGCAAAACCGAATATTCAAAATTCAAACAAAACAACAATCGCTCCTTTTATTTTTGTTAGCTCAACAACGTTCAGTTCGTTCGTAAATTACGTAAAAATTAATTATAAGTTTCCTTTAGACCGGATCGCTTGTCTCATTATGTATAATTAGTGATGATACAAAGAAGACCAAAGAGCAACGGATTTAAGGTTTTTTCCAAGGCCTTTGATGTTAGATGAAAACTTAATTACGAAACTTTATTTTTAATTATCCTGTTGATAAGCTGTAATAATATATTTATTTTATTTATTTATTTATTCTTTATTGCATTCCTTAAAAATAAAAGAATACAAAGGGCGGACTTAATGCCTACCAGTCAACCCATGGAGTGGTGAGAATTTGACGTAGGTGTGGCAATATAGAATAAAATAACACTACACAAAATGATAATTAACTACATAATATAAACATTTTACTAATAAATAAACTATACATACATGACTATACATATATATACATATATGACATATGTATACAATATATACATATATACATATAAATACATATATAATTGTACATACAAATAACTATGAATATATACGTATACATACATACATACATACATAAACATATGTACCCAGATACAGAATAATATACGATCCTAGTACATATATATACGCATACGTCGGTTAATACAATACATTTTAATATATAATTTGGTCGATAAATATATCATGCAGCATAAATTGTATTCGTTCATTCTTTCTACATGAAGCATAATGGTCACAATCATCTGATTATCAACTATACTGTCATTCAGATTCAGTGTTAATGACCGATAGCATTAGTTTCAATGGATGAATCATGAAAATGCGTTGTCTTCAATAGATGATTACGGACCAATTTTTTAAAAACGTACTAATTGGGCGCTTTTCTGATGTCATCGGACAAGGAGTTCCAAAGGCGTGTAGCCTGAACAGTGAAGGAGTTACCATACAACTCAGTGAAGTGAACAGGAATACAGATTTTGTTGTTAGAAGAAGAACGTAGGACCCTGTCATGAGATGAGGAGAGATGGTTAAATTTACTCTTAAGATAAGAAGGCGAATATGGGTCATTTAAAGTGGAAAAAAGAACAAGCAATGTTCTGGAATTGCGCCTCTGACGGATAGTAAGCCAATTTAATTTAGCTTAATTCTGTATTGCGAAATATGGTCATACTTACGAAGCCCGAAAATAAATCTTATACAGTTATTAAGAAGGCGTTCCAGCTTGTTCAGAAGATCTTGGGACAGATCTGGGTAACACACATCTGATTAAATGAAACTAACTTTTACGGATTATATCGCGTTTAATTTTACTTTTTAATTCCCGACGTTTCGGGTGCTTTACAGCACCCATGGTCACGGGGACTGAGGTTTGACGTCCCAATGTCACAGTTAGCCCGGCTACTTCAGTTTTTAATATTAATTTTGTTCTGATCCACGCAGAATGAGCTTACAGTATCTTGAATGTATTATATTAGATTTGATATTGTATTAGATTTGATAGACCACAACTCGCAAAAGAACACCGATTCCTACCTAGGATGATTCATGAGGCTATTGAAATTAAAAACATCCTAATTTCAATAGAGAAGATGGATGTGCTGCCATCTGCTTGGGATCCTATAATTAATAAAATTAAATCCACACCCAAGTATACCACTGCTAGACTTCAAGATACTGTAAGCTCATTCTGCGTAGATCGAACCAAAAATAATATTAAAAACTGAAGGTAGGCTAACTATGACATTGGGACGTCAAACACCTCAGTCCCCTGTGACCATGGGTGCTGTAAAGCACCCGAAACGTCGGGAATTAAAAGTAAAATTAAACGCGATATAATCCGTAAAAGTTAGTTTCATTTAATGTGTAGTCTTCGCGTAAATATAAGAAAACATTATAACACACATCTGCATAATCAATTAGGGGTAAAATTAGCGATTGGACAAGCATAATCTTAGATTTTGTGGGAATAAAATGTTTTAAATGATACAGAGAGCATAACGTGGCAATGACTTTACGACTCACTTCTGAAACCTGGGTTCTCCAATTAAACGTGCTGTCGAAGTGTAGGCCAAGATTTTTAACAGAATTACTGAACGGAATTATAATACTATCATAATAAATAGGAGGTAAATCTGCAAGATTAATCTTAGCCAGCATCCTTGAGCTACCCACCAGTATAGCTTGGCATTTCAAAGGATTGACCAAAACTCCATAACGAGTAGACCAATATTTGATAGCTGATAAGTTGTCATTAAGTTTTTTGATCCCATTATGGATATCCCCAATTTCAGCTTGCACACAAAGCTGAAGGTCATCGGCGTACAAATGATACGAGCAGTCGAGGATGGAAGTAATAAAGTTTATAAAAAATTGAAAAAATTATAGGAGAAAGAATACCGCCTTGCGGCACACCAGCGTCCATTTAAAAAATTACTGCGTGGCCTCGTGGTTGAGGATCTGATCAGTAATCAGAATGTGAGATAAGATCCGTTTGAAATTACTCGTGCTGGAAACCTTTGAATCTTTGAGCGAAGTATATAAAATGGTATAGAATTTTGTTTTTATTTAAGAAAGTACTTTCAATAGTAAAATCTTATTGAAAGTCATTTTTTATTATTAGCACTGGTTCGGAAATAAAACTCAATATAAAACCCAGCGGACTTTTTTTAAGGCGTAAACGATAAGGAAAAAACCGCCATCTTTCGGAGGCCATGAGATTTTCTTGACATTGCCAATAATTGCTATTTACGACATTGGCTGGCTTGACCGGGGAAAGTTCACGCTCTCATAGAATACCAGCGTGAAATAGCATAATTCTGCTGTGTTCGTACGGTGATTAAAGAAAACCGAAGATCCCCGAATACCCTATTTATTATTATAAAAAGGCATTCCAACATAGGCTGCAGGGGTGAAAACGAATTGTTATTTTAAAATATTTAAATAACAAAAGATCTTACTCTCTATACCACCTAACTAAGTGGCCACTGTGGCACATAATTCATCTGATTGGTGGTAAGTGGACGCTGTCGCTTTAGATATCTTCATCCTCGATTACGAATCAAAATTTAGATGCACTGAGAAATAAAATAGGATGCCTCGTTACCAGTAAAACGATGTCGAACTTCTATTCTCTACACTCTTCATAAGAAACAGCAGCATCATCAAGCTGATAATTTTACGCTGGTGTAAAATTTAAAATATCGTGGAAACAAAAGCAAATTATCCGTTTCATACATTATAAATCAAATATCGATCAGCTAGCTTTGGGATTGTGTGTTCGATGACGCGTCAGGAAGACAAACATGGCGTCACACGTGGGCGGCTGTAATAGCGTTTATCGTGTTAGTGTAACGCAGCACTGCCATAGGTGGAAAGCTATGCAATAATGTTTAATGTTTGTACAGTTTACCACTGTCGCTTATTTCATTTGATAAGCAGTTGCATATTATTATAATATAACTAGCTGTTACCCGCGGCTTCGCCCGCATGGTCACTGGGAAATTAACTATCCATTGCTTTTTGAATTGAAAGAAAACTGAGATTTATAGATTTGTCAGAGATGCAGCTATTAAAAGGAAACTGAACAAAATTGATTCGTCAGCCTATTTAAATGTTTTGAAACGCAGCGTATAGGAAAGCATGAAAATAGCCTGTTTATTCCAAATGGAAATGGGATATTTTTTTAATTAAAGGAAACTGAGCATAATTATCCGTCAGGGATGCAGACTTTTGAAAAGAAACTGAGCTAAATTGATTCGTCAGAGATGCAGTTTTCTGAATTGAAAGGAAACTGAGCCAAATAAAGATCCGTCAGAGATGCAGCCTTTTGAGTTGAAAGGAAACTGAGCTTAATAGGTCCGTCAGAGGTGCAGCATTTGGAATTGAAAATAAACTGAGCTAAATAGGAAATTTTGAATTGAAAGGGAAGATCTGTGGGAATTCTGATTAATTGATTGTGGTAATTTTGGAAAAAACTAACTGAACACTATTTTAAGACGCTACTGTACACAATGTTATATGTTTTTCCATTCAAAAGAATGTGGAGATTCTGGGCATTTGACACGCGAACATGCTACATACAGCTGACCATGAGAGAAGCACGGTTTTCAAAGTTGACCCCGCTACCTGTAACGTTTTTCCTTGCGCTTTATTAATTGTCATTGCAAAACTGAGCTTAATAGAGAACTGCAACCTTTGAATTGAAAGGAAGATCTGTGGGAATTATAGGGATCCGTGGTAATAACATTTTCACCTTTCCTACGCCTGTCAAAATTGTAGCACCGATTATGTTCCGTTCAAGATGTGTCACACGCAGCCTTGTCCCGTTACATAGCCGAGGAGCATCTAAATTTCGCATTAGCATGACTGGGACGCCTAATTTTAATTGAAGCTATATGAGGGCACACCTGACAACTCTAGAGAATTTAGAAACTCTACGGGATATGAAGTGCTCTGTTCTGTGTCCATAACTGTGTCTACTGACAAATACTCTGTTATTTCTCCCGCTACTTCGCTTAATATATCTGAATTTATTTTGTTAACGCTCTCATTTTTTGCAAGAATTGCCTTTCACATAACCATTTGTCTTCATGCATGTTGTTCGTTAAATCTGAATAAACGCTCGCAATTAATTCGGAATGACTCTGTACTAAATTACAAAATCTTTCGTCAATTTAACGCAGCCTCAGCATCCGTTTCCAACCGCCCATCGCCATTTTTAATAGTGTGTCAGCATAGTTTCCAGCATTGATATCATTATACAAATGCACTCTCATATTCGTAATTAAACTGAATTTTGTCACGTTGTCTTGAGGCATGCTTTAATTTCATCTGCAGGTGTGCCCTTTTGAATGACAGGTAAAGTTTGGCGAAAGTCACCAGCCAGTAAAACCACCATTCCTCCCATTACATCGATATTGCTGCGCAAATCCTGGAGCGTTCGATTTAGTGCTTCTACAGCTTTTTTATGCGACATTGTACTTTCGTCCCACACTAAAAGTTTGCATTGTCGTAGCATTATACCTCGTGCACTATGTTTGCTAAAGTTGCAGATCGGCGATTCTTCCTGGGCTAGATTTAGAGGGAGTTTTAAAACAGAATGTCTTTAATAATGTGATGACTTTACACCGGGCCAATTTGCAACAGGCGCGCCTTGAATATGGCGTTTCCACTCCTTCCTAGATGTGTTCTAAGTATAATAGCGGGGGACTTAAGAATATAACAACGTTTTTGCAAAGTGGTCGGTTTGACAAAGTTGAAAGAAGGCTGTTAGTGTAGTTTTTGGCGGTGATGCAATTCTTTCTTGGAAATTTCTTTCGGTGAAATATACACGCTCTCCATTTCTAAGTGCACAGCAAGGTGAGTAACTGTTGGGTGTTTTTCGTGTAAAGGAAGCCAAGGAGACGCCACGCTGCCTCGTTACTGCTGACATAACGCCCTGCTTGAAAGGTCTGTACTTCATTAACGGATTTGCCTCACCTTCACTCCTGAGATTAAATATTGTTGGTCGCTTCCTTTATTTATGTACTTACAGATATACTTGATTGCGCGGACAGAGCTACATGCTTCTACATTAATGTGGGCATTAAACATTTTACATAGAATGGGCGAATACGACAATCCAGCTGTTATCTAAGGTTTCGAACGCTCCAGAGCGAGATTTGATTGTAACTTTCCTGCCACCAACTTCGGGAGCTCTGTGTATAAAGGGTAGCCATTGTCATTGTGCACTGTCTTTTAATAGCTGTTTAGGAATTTCTTTGTACATTTTCCTTCTTTCATACATGGCGATATTGAATTTCGTGCTCCACATGGACCGTGAATCATATTTCGGACGATGGCATCATACAATTCTTTATCTTGCTCAGGATCCGGAATCTGCTTATTATGTCGTCAATTTGGCTGGGCCGCAACTTCTCTTTAAGCCATATTAGAATGTGGGCATGCGGTAACTTTTTGCCATTCAATTGAATACATGAAGCACTGCACCTCTCCGAAAATTTTCCTTTGTTAATTACATTAATTTTTTGTACTTTAATCTAAATACTCTAGCAACTAAATCGTGTCTGTCAGTACCTTTTTGGCCCGGCATTAGCTCCTCGGTTATTTCTTTCCATGTGGGATTGCAAGTAAAGTAACAAAAATATCAGGTCTTCCGTAAGTTCGTACATAGGCGAATGCGTCTTGTGTGTACTCATGTAGGTAGCAGGGACTGTTAACGAATGATGAGGGAATTACCATTTTACCTAAATCTCTGGGGCTTACATTGGCGTCGCTAGAAACTGCATCTTGTAAATGTATATAATTCTCAACGCGCAGCTTTTTGATTTAAAGATATAACGGAGACGTTCACTTTATACCTTCACATACAGGTCTACCAAAAAGATGAAATAATTGTCTACACCGGGCTAAGAGGTTAAAATCATTTTCTGCAACATCATATGATACGCATAAAAATCCATTCATGATACTTTTTGTTCGGAGTAGGCTCCTTTGTGACCAGGTTAATGAGGAATTTGAAAATGATAACCCTCTTGTCCTTTGCAATAAATCAATGGGTATTGCAGAGCGTCATAAAACTTGTGTGTATCGGCTACCCGTTGCAACGTATCATCACGTGCTCGCAAGACAATGTCTCGTGAAGAAAATTGATCACCACTAATTACGGCTGAGTATTTCGTTTATCAAAGGTGCATTGTAGCGCCTTTCATGCTCTCCTCGAGGGTCCGATCTGCGTGAATGATGACTTTATAATCCTCTTCAGGTAGGTTTTCTAAAGCAGTTTTAAATGTTTTGACTAAAATGTTACGTTCAAGCAAGAATCTTTGAATTTTGAACACTGTGTCTCTCTCAACTCCCTGGATAAATTGGCAGCGACGGTCTGCCTCAATTTCTTCGTCACCCATAAAATATACTTGTAAACATTTATGCTGTTCGTTTTCAGCTGGAAAAAGTGAACCTATTCTTTGATAAATTTCCTTGCACCGTAAATGTAGGCGAAAATCCCGGCATTATTATTTCCCGGTCAACTCCGAAGGACGTCATTTGAAAGCATGAGTTATATTTCGGATTCTGTTTAAAAGCGCCGTGACTCATTAGCATCATATAAAAGGGAGTTTTCAAAGGTTCTTCTGGTTCCCAAGTAACAAGAGACACTTTGCCATTGGAACAGCACATGCCTGCGGTCTCATCTTTCTATTTTAAAGCGCTGCAAAATCGACACGCCTTCGTCCATCAGTCCGATAACAACTAACCTGTGATTTTTATAATCAATCAACGGATCATAATTGAATGCTGCGTCATTAAAACCGACCAATTGTTTCTTTGAAAATTTTGTCGACGTTCCGCTTGTTCAAATAGCCTTGCTGACTTTGAGCAGGTGTTTCTGTAGTAGCTCTTGGTAGATTGACTGTGCCTGTTCAAGACGCCTTGCTGACTTTTGATCAGGTGTTTCAGTAGCTCTTAAAGTAGCTTGACGCTCTGCCTGTTCAAGACGCCTTCGCTGACTTTGAGAAAATGTTTCAGAAGCTCTTAAAGTAGCTTGACGCTCTGCCTATTCAAGACGCCTTCCTGAGTTTGAGAAGGTGTTTCGGAAGCTTTAAAGCAGCCTGACGCTCTGTCTGTTCAAGACGCCTTTGCTGACGTTGAGAAGGTGTTTTGATGCTTCAAAAGCAGCCTGACGCTCTGCTTGTTCTTGCCTTCTCAGTTCAGCATCTTCTAAAGATTCTAGCGATCGAGCTAATCTTTCGCTTGTCTTTGAGAAGATACTCTTGAAAGGCTGGACTTGTTGGACATTTGCGAGGCATTATGAAGTGAAAAACCTATTTATAAAAAACGTTAAAATAGGTACCAAAAGGAATTAACCTTTTAAATATTTTTTAAAAGCAAATCCAAAATATCTAAAAGGAATATTTTTAAAATCAAAACAACAAAACCAATTCAAGACACAACACGAATCCAAAAACGATAGCCAAAAAAATCGAATCAACTTAAACCAAATCACAAAACAAATCGCAGAAAACCGAAATCGAAAGCAGTAGTCAATATAAATATAACCAACAAAAAAGTAAGTGTATAGGTACCTATACACTATCTATACTATTAATATTCCTTTGAAATATTGTTAAACAACCTAAAACAACGAAAACCAATTCACGATTCTAAATAAACAAAATCCAAAATCAAAGCCAGAGTCTAAATATGTATAAAGGAATACCAACCAAATCAACAAAACCGATCCAAGAAAATACACAAATTGAAAAATAAAGCCAATATAAATCCATTCAACCTTAACCAAATCACAAAGCAAATAACAAGCAACCGAAATCGAAAGCAGGTAGTCGAATAAGCTACAAATAGAAACAATTTAAGCGTATAGGTACCGTATGCACTATAAGTTGACGCGCGGCTCAACGGTGGGAGTTAAGTACATGTCAGGAAACATTTCGTTACCGCGTTTTAAAAACCTAGTAACGACATCTAGCGGAATCAATTTAAACTATGTATACGTTAGTTAATAAGAACTCTCAAAAAATATTTTGCTTATAATTTTGCACAATTTTTCTTATTTTAATACCGATTCATTCACAACCACATATAAGAGCTGTATTCATTTCCGTTCAATAAATATTACTAAGGCTTATTAATAAGGCTTACTAAGAACTGTTTCTACCATTGTTAAGTAATAGTTAAGGGTGAAAGCGTGACAGGTGGTGCTAGTATTTCTGATCCATACTTATAATCAGGCAGAGCATCAACGGATTACTTAATATCGTCTGCGAGGTTATCGCCTATTCTGTGAATTACGATGCACCAAAACGTTTGATGAAAATCAGCTGGTGAATTTTATGTTTTTTATCGCTCTCTTCCCGGTCCTGCGTGGAAAAATACAGATCCATACATTTTTTATCTTAATTTTGGTAAAAAGACATAATAATCCAGATATTCTGACTTTCTGTGTTCGTCCATCGTACCGTCGTCCGTCTTGTAGAACGGTGGCGCCACCTAGCTGAATTTAATTTTACAACATATTCGATTTTCCCACGGGAATGATATGTTTTTCCGCTGAAAAAAGTAGCCTATGTCACTCTACAGCCACCGTACTATCCTCATACAAGAAATCATGCCATGCCGACGCTCTGTTGCGACGTGAAAGAAGGACAAACAAACAAACAAACAATCAAAG
This sequence comes from Parnassius orleans, assembly GCA_029286625.1. Lineage (NCBI taxonomy): Eukaryota > Metazoa > Arthropoda > Insecta > Lepidoptera > Papilionidae > Parnassius > Parnassius orleans. The sequence goes on along the minus strand of JAGSMP010003119.1, from coordinate 13,832 downwards.
AAACAAACACACTTTTGCATTTATAATATTAGTAAAGTATGGATAGTCGATCGATAAATTTAATTTTTATTGTTTTAAGGAAATCAAACCAAAAGCTTTTTCTTTTTTTATGAATAAGTCTATAGACTTTTAGTTTGTACCATAGATAAATATTAACATAGATTTAGCATTACAGTCATAGAGTATGGGAAAGTACCATGGAGTAATTTTGCGAGTTTAATGTACACAATACGTATTGAATATAACTCCTAAAATAGATACTAAATTATGTCGATATATGCGATTGTTTGCAAGTCGACTTATGTGACTCCGACAGATTATAATCAGCCCTGCGGTAACTCTGTTAATGTAGCACTGTGCCCGAGTCGGTGGCATTTTTGTTGCTGCAATATAGTAAAATGGTCATCGTGAGAGTAAAATGGTCATCCGGTTAATATGGTCACTTTCTTATAACTCAAAAACAACAGCCTTGTTTGTATAGATGGTTCTGTGATTCGATAGCTCTTCATCAGACAATCAAATAATAAAGCGTCAAAAGGGCGCTGCTTTATCGACGCCATTTTGACAGTCTACAGTATAGTAATTAAAATCGACTAAAATATTTACTATACTGTAGTATAGTAAATATTTTAGTCGATTTTAATTTTGTGTAGTGTATGTAGTTTTTATTAAGTTGATTTTTCGTAGTGCCAAAGCTTGTTTGCAATGTTTTCTTAATATATTAGTTATAGTATACGAGATTGTGATTTTGTCTCTGTCCTCCTAGTTTTGATTTTTTACGACAGCAAAGCCTAAGTTAATTTTGTTTATAAAATTGATGTTCTGCAAGTTGCAGCAATAAATGAATGTTGTTAATTGATGTCATTTATTTCTTTCTTTCCTTTTTGATAGATTGCTGGGCACCTTTTGCTCAAGGCTGTCAAGACCACAACATGCTTAAAGGTTCACAGTTATCCTTTCACGAATTAATATATTGAAGATTTTAAAATAATAATACGCAAAAGATAACTACTAAAAACTTTAGTAGACTTTTATTGTTCTCTCGCTTCATACCATCGCCATCGGGTCTTTTTAAGCTATTAATAAAATAAATTACGATTTAGAGGCTATTTCTGCTTGGTCAAAGTTAAATTCATTGGTTCTAAGTCCTGAAAATCAAAGTTTATGTTAATAGGGCCAAAAATATGATTGCTAAGCTTGTAAATGCCCCTATAGATTTAAAATTGAAACAATCCTATGGATCAAATCTCGAGGCTAGAAGCCTTGGGCTTAACTTGACAACCACCGTTTGATGCACATGCCACAGAGTGTACGAAACTGTTTTTAAATTAAAATCTTATATATAATCAGACCATTCTTAACAGAGCAAATGAGACTATGCGAGTCTTTGATTTTGTCAAATTAAATACTGCGACGTGGTATTTGGACATTCTCTATAAAGTGAGATTCAGAGGCTCATACAGCGTGTTGCAGAATGCATGTGCGAGGTTCTGCTTCGCCACCACCCATGTACGCATGTTACTCCTTTTCTAAACAATGCAGGCCTATTAAAATGTCTTCGCGTCAAAATACACCTTGCTACCCTATTTTTTGGAATAATTGCATCAAACTCCTCGTTACTTATATGACAAATTAGTGTGGGTTAGCGAACAATCAAAATATCCTAAACGTAAATGTACTAAAGTCTTTGTTATTTCAAACATAGAAAATATATAGAGGGTCCTTCAGGTACGCAGCTTCTCATGCTGGAACGATCTGCCGCCACCAATGCGTGCTCTAAAAACTATAGGAATATTTAAAAACAACTGATATTAATTTTAAAACAAGACCAAAATCCCTCGTAATTTTAAAAAATTACTTTTTTACGCCTCCATTTAATGCTAAAAATATATGATGACTGTAAGACTCACTGTTTTGAATTATTTTTTTAACTCTACACTAATTTTCATTTCATTTACTGTTTCGTTTCTTTTCGTTGATGGTGTGGTTAAATCTCTTGTAGTCTTCAATTAAATTCAAATGTTTAGTTTATTTTTTTAACATTAGACGAAATACTTCAGGTTGATGAGCTGTTGAGCACTTTATCGTGTATATGTACATGTAAATGTGTATGGATGTATAGATATATATGGGTATATATATAAGTGTATGTTTATGATGCTTTAGGTAATGTATGACCGTCCGTGAAGCCAATTTGAAAATCCTATTTGAAAATCAGCACTGCTGTCATTTAGTTCAGCAGCCGTTACCTGGAATAGGGACCTAATTTGACTTTACAAAATTCTTGTTTTTATATCTCATGTTATTTTATTTTTCTTTGTGATGTCAAAAAGTTTTATCTTTCTTTCTTTCTAGGCTATAATTGGATTCTGTAGTCCATTGACGCCTATAACAATGCTAGATTAAAAATCAAAATTCAGATGCGTTGTCAATTATATTGTTTATTTTTTCATCCGTGACATATCGAAGGATTGGCGGATCATAAAGGTTTTGTTGCTTCAATATAGCTAAAGATCAATATAGCTATTGGCTTCGAAATCAACCTTTTTCCTGTCCCATGAAGCGTATATGAACATTTCGATTGTTTAACTATTGTGTCTGTTACGCGGACAGGGAAACTGTTAACATGATGTGGTACCTCAAACACACGAGGTTGCTTTCCTTAATGAGGTGAACTTCGTACTTTCAGTATTCTTCTGGCAGTGTCCCCAATTGTTCTATTTTCATCAGACAACATCGACAAAAGCAAAATTTCTGGATAAGGAAAATAGGAATTAGGCCTAGTTTAAGTACACTAGGCCGAAGCTGAAGCCCCTTTGTTCTATAAAAAATACTTAAATTTGCAATAAAAAAATTGAGAGCGCTTATAAGTGCTCAATAAAAACTATTATATCGTTCAAGTTGGAGCAAACAATAAACATTTCGAAAATTTTATTAAAATCGGTTCAGCAGTTTCAGAAATTAGCGGGAACGAACATTGTGACACGGAATTTTTATTTATTAAGATATATGGGGTGAGGTCGAAAAAAAATACCTAATATCATATATCTGGTGGTTGTAGAGAACCGGAGACCCTTTTTACTGGAAACGAGGCATTCCATCTTAGTCCTGCATGCATCTTCTTTTTGATTTGGGTTAACCCATATATGCCTAACGTACCCTATGTGGTACAGTAACTTTGTAAAAATATTTATCGAGGATAAATGAAGATTTCTATATGCCACAGCATCCACTTACTATTAAGTGGACTATTTCGTTTTAACTTTGTTTCTTTAACGTTCTATCAGTTGCTAAGGCTTTTAATTGCATGAATTACTGTGCTATCGAAGCAAAGGCCGATCGAATCGCTAACTCACTGTCACACGCTCGGTTTCGATTGAAAGATTTGGAGAAGTTATTTGAAGGTCATACAAATCATGTCGCGGTGCTGTAATAGAACCGGTAGTTTGCATTACAGCCTATAAAAAGTTCACAGACGAACATAATTCTCTCCCATAGATTACCTCATTGGGAGGAATTTTTGTCATGGTTTCCAGGCTTGGAGGGTGGGTTGGCAACCATAGATTTAATTATTTAAGCTGTTATCAGGAAGATACTGCTGCCCATCTCCTCTTTCAGTCTCCGTACAACACTATAGGGTAGTGTATATTCTTACACCGCGGTAAATGGAATACGGTTAATGGAATATTAAAGAATTATAATTAAAATTTATAAAAAAAGTCTCTGAAATTCTCTGCGTCTACCACTGCATTACAGCGTATTAGAATAGAAAGGTTACAAGATGAAGATGTGAAAGAGAAGTATAAATATAGACTGAGAAAAAATACTAGTAGTTTGGATGAAAAGTGTATGAATGATTTATACTTGGAGACTGTGTGGTATAATGTCAAGAAAGGTTTGGTGGATGAAGCTACCGAAATATGTGGTGTAAGTAAGAGAACGAATGAAAGGAAAATAACACGTTATGGTGGGATGATGAGGTACGGATGGAAGTTGAAGCAAAGAAGAAAGCATGGCTAGATTTACTAGCAACCAAGGCTGGTAATTCTAGTGGTATGAATGATGATATTGAAAGAAAAAAGGCAGTCTTTAGTTATCTCAATAAGAGAGTAAAAAAAGTAGTTGAAACGAAAAAGCAAGAAAGAACGGATAAGAATGATAGTAAAATAACGGATAACTTCCAAGGAAATATTAAAATGTTCTGGAAACTCGTAACAACTGCCAGGGACATTCAAAACAGTCTAGACTAAATGCTATACGAAGACCAGGATGGCTGTATTCTGAATGACAAGTTTCAGTTTAAGGAGATGAAAGGAATACTTTGAAAGCGTGTTTATGAGTGATGAGGCGTTTTAATTAACTGAAATAGTAATTCCGGAAGAAAAGGAAGAGATAGAGATAAGTATAAATAAAATTAGGAAAGCAATGAAAAGTATGAAAGCAGATAAGGCAGCCGGATATGATAGAGTATCACTCGAAATGCTAAGGGCTGGAGAGGAAGTGGTGGCAGACCTGCTGTACACCTTGTTTAATTTATGTTGGGAGCGCTTAATTTCCCACAGTGTACCGGGTGACTGGTGCAAAGCCGTGATAGTCCCAATATATAAGGGAAAAGGATCGCAGCAGGACTGTAAAACTACCGTGGTATCAGCCTTCTTAGCATTGTGGAAAACTGTATGCTAAGGTACTAATTGAAAGAGTTATGAGAAAACTGATGGAAAAGTTTCGGATATGCAAGCAGGATTTTGTAAGAATGGGATGTATGGATCAGGTTTTTCCATACATGATTGCGGAAGTTTTGGCCAAAACCAAAAGGTTTTGTGCGTTCGTGTGGACTTGGAGAAGCATGACAGATTGGACAGGGATGTATTATGGCAAACACTGAACTCATTTGGGTTGAGCACTGGGTTGATATAGGCATTGAAGTCTCTGTATAGGGACTCCAGTGCTTGTGTCAGGATCAACGGGGCCTACTTGGACTGGTTTGGCATTCATAAAGGTGTCATACAGGGCTTAGTGGCTTCCCCATGGCTGTTCAAACTATTTATGAACAGTTGTCTGGAAAATTTGGAAGTTGAAGAATGCGGGTTAAGAATGGGTGAATTAACCGTCAAATGCCTTTTGCACGCCAATGATCAAGTCATATTTGCGTCGTCGGCGGCCGAGTTGCAAATGATGGTTACATTAATGAACAGTTCATAGAAAGAAACGGGAATGAAAGGGAACGCAAGTAAGACGAAAGTTATGGTTTTTGAAAGAAAAGAAAGTAAAACGATATGTGAAATAAGAATAGAAGGGGAGTCGGTCGAGCAAGTAGATGAGTTTGTGTATTTGGGATGTGTATTTAGTAGATATGTTAAGGATATAGAGTTACGAGTGAACGCAGGAAATAGGGTAAACAAGGCTCTACACTCTATTGTGGAAAGTCAGAATGTGTCCATAAAGGCAAGTATGGCAATTCACAATGCTGTGTTTGTGCTTACTTTAATGTATGTTAGTGAAAATTTGGTGTGTTAGAAGAAACACGAGAGTACAATAATGCTGTGGAAATGCGGTCATTAAGGAGTATTTAGGGCTGAATCTGAATGACAGGGTGAGATATTGTGTGATAAGCGTCGGTGCCTCACGGGCCTGAACGAGTGGAAGTCTGCAGTCTGTGAACATGTTCAAGATCGTCCCCATATTATCAGATTAGATAGAATAAATCTCGCAAAGAACACCGATTCCTACCAAGGATGATACATGAGGCTATTAGATTAAAAAAATCCTAATTTCAATAGAGAAGATGGATGGTGCTGCCATCTGCTTGGGATCTATAATTAACAAAATTAAATCAAACCCAAGCATACCACTGCAAGACTTCAAGATACTGTAAGCTCATTCTGCGTGAGATCAGACCAAAATTAATATTCAAAAACTGAAGGTAGCCGGGCTAACTATGACATTAGGACGTCAAACACCTCAGTTCCCCGTGACCATGGGTGCTGTAAAGCACCCAAAACGTCAAGAATCATAGTAAAATTAAACGCGATAAAATCCGTAAAAATAGTTTTATTCAATGTGTAGTGTTCGCGTAAATATAAGAAATCTTTAAGAAATATGGAGTAAAACAAATAAAAAAAGAAATATAACGTGCGTATACAAGCGGTGAACGCATCAAATATATTTAAGTCGAATAGAGAGGCACACGCAGTACACAACAGACACAAGGATCTCGAGAGCGGTGTTGTATAGGGGGCATGATGGCATAAGTGAGCGTCATGCCACTTCCGCAGCATACGAGTCGGTTTTATTGCCAAGGCACGCTAGTAGATGTTTTACATCAAAAATACATACATTTTCATAGCAATAGGTAATATTCAAAATAACTGTCAAACCCATTATTACAACAAAGGCATATTTTGGCACAAATATATGCGCAATTTCCAATTAAGTAGGTTATTTAATTATCCTAAATTACGCGGGGTAAATAACCACGTAAATAGATATGTTGCAGATTATTCCAGCGAGCTTCAAATTGCTTTCCAAATAGCGTGAAGTTTAATATACCATAATAAACCATATTGTTGAGTTAGTGATATTTATATTCAATACGACATTCCACATTATATGAATTTATAGACATTCGTTGCATGTGTAATTCATATTGACTCCTTTGACGTGATGGGGTTGCGAGAAAAATAATACTAGACCAGAATCCCAACCGAATTTCAATTACGGCGGCTAGTCTCGACGGAAACCAGCTATCTGCGTAGTGCACGAAGGTGTGTGCTAACACAGGTGCACTTTCTATTCCCTGACTTTCTCATAGTTCAATGGGACGGAAGTCGAGACGACCGGAGATCAATCAGACTGATCCTGCCATCGGCTTTAGGTGCTTTTTAAGGCTCGGAGGGTGAAACACAGACAACTTTCTGACTCCGTGCTGCTGCTGAAAATTTATAGACATAAAAATCCAATTACTTATTAAGGCCTGACCCGGGACTCAAACCCGGAACCAAATGATCAGCAGTCACGCTTACGAACACCAAACTAGCGAGGCAGAAGGAGGCGAGAAACTTACCACCACCCTATTTTTATTGATTAAAGGTGACAAACCAGTACTTAGTCCACATGATGGTAAATGGTTGCTATGGCATAAACATCTACATTTATCCTCAAGAAAGAATCAAAATGCAGATGCGTTGTCATCCCTTAGGACTAAGATGGAATGGCTCGTTTTCAGTAATTAAGCTGCTATTTTACGCTGGTATTCTGTGGCGTAGTCCTTCCCCAGTCAAGCCGAACCATCCGTGCAACTGTAATATACATGCGCATGTCTTCCATGTATAAATTAATTCGGAAGTTCTCTAAGAAAATTACCCGAATAAAAGGCATTTATTAATAGACGTGTGCTCTTTTAGGATAAATTTCCTAATCATTACGCTTGGCAGGTAGACTGACGATTGAAAAACAAAGAAATTAATAAAAATTTAAAATAAATTTTTGCATGTTTAAGTTACTATACACCATCGATAATTTTTTCCTATTCCATATAGTGAAATATCACTGTTATTTTACTTTTACCTAACCTTTTTCTTTTCGAAGACAGTAAGAATTTTAAACTAGTAATATTTTATACAAAGTTTTGAATCTTGATTTATAATTTTAATGGAAATTCACAGGGTGTAAAAGCATCTAATTTCACCACGCAGCGCTCATCAATATTCATAAACCATTCTTTGTCGTGCTGATGGCTAGAAACCGTAAATTTATAACAATCATTCTGCTGCACCGTGACGTACCGGTACTCAGGAACATCATTCAAAATACAGTGTTTTAACTATTTGAAATACATGGGAATATTAATATTTTCAACATATAAAAATATTTAGGCTATTATAAATATTGTATTTTTTATCGTATAAGGGTGACAAACGAGCACACAATCCACCGTATGGTAAGTGGATGCTGTGACCCATAGACATCTAAATAATTAAGAATCAAAATATCGATGGGTTGTTGTCACTCTTGAGCACTGAGCCACTGCAGTTATGGTTGTAGCAAGAATGACCACGTAATACCAGCGTAAATTAGCAGGTTAATGCTGTTATGTTTCGTATGGTGAGAGTAGAGAACTGGAGACCCTTTTAGTACTGGAAACGAGACATTCCAACTAAGTTAATCGAGGATCGATGTAGATGTTTATGAGCTACATCACCCACGTGCCATTAGGTGGACTGTGTGCCTGATTGTGACCCTTATTAAAAATATAATAATTTAATATATTAATGCAAGTATTTCATTAGCATTAGTATCAATATTAAGTTTTTTTTAATACGTTGTGAGCTTGTGCTTTCGACCCTATATGGTGGTAGGCGGTGATGCAGTCTTATGGCAGCTCTTCACGTTGCCGACATTGTGGCGAATGTTGTGGCAAAGATGTTAGCCAAGAGTTTGTGATGGCTCCATACTTTGGAAGGTCGTTCAGTTTTTCGGTTCAAGCCAATGTGCGGACGAATTTATTAAAATGGATATTGAGACGCTAACGGCTGCTGTGGTTTATTTATTCACAGCATACCGCTACTATGTGAATGTGTATAAGAAAAGGGTGATCAAAAATAAATGGAAAAAATAAATTTTATTTCGGGTTCAACAAACAATTTTTGGCTTGTTAGAGCTCTATAAAATGAATAGTTTCTTCATTGGTCATTATTACTGCCATTTTGTAAACTAAATTAAATATAAAATTTAAATCAGGTGCGTGCGATCACTCTGAGAGGTCGTAGCAAACTAAACTCGTGCCCAACGTGTGGACGCGGCGGTCATAACTCTGCCACAACCTTTGATCATTTTAAAAACCGACACCACGGATCTCGCGCCAACTTGGGCCATCATTCCAATATTATCAGATACGGACTTTTAATGTGGGGTTATGGCACAGACTGTCAAAAAGTATTTGTAGCTAAAAAGCGCCGTATTAGAGCTATAAGTAACATCCCATCGGACACATCATGCAAGCCTTATTTTAAGAGCTTAAATATACTTCCTTTTCCTTGCCTCTATATATTTGAGGTTGGCAAATTGTAATGCAAAACAAGCACATGTTTTGACAAGTTAAAGATGTTACAAAAATAAACTTACGGAACCAAGATATACTAGTACTGGACACAATTCCAAAAAGTAAGCGCTTTCAAAAAAATAGCTATGCAATGTGCAACACTATTTATAACAAAATAACCTCACATATTAAGCAATTACCATACAACAAGTTTAAAATTTCATTACGACGATGACTGGTAGAAAAAACATTTTACAGAATAAATGAGTTCTTAAATGTAGTGATTTAGTACCTGTTGTCTTAATTAAAATCGATGTATGAATTAATTTATTTATATTCATTTATTTATTTACAAAATTAAGTTTAGAAACTAATTATATTATAAAACTTTTGGACATTTGCATGCTGTTGAAAACTGCTAAATAGGTTTTCAATACATTGTGATAACACCAAGAACAAAATGTTTTTGTACCTATTTACTAGCAAATAAAGAATTTGAATTTGAAGAACTGACCACCAGTGGAGAAGAAAGTTTCTCGAGTGGCAACATCTTACCGTTTACCACTAGATGGAGCGACGATCCGGTAAATATGCAGGAAGTCGGTGGATGCTGGTGGCTGAGGATCGTGCTTTGTGGCGTTCCTTGGGGGCAAGCCTATGTTAAGCAGTAGGCTCGTAAAGGACTGTAATGATGATGATGAAAAATATACGATAATCTTTTTGTTATAATATGATATTTAATACAAATTTAGGCATGATTTAAAACATATTAAGTACCTCTATCTAACGAAAGCAATTACATTTTTCTGGTATATTCCATAGTCGCCTTTATCTCTTTCACCACCATTAAACGTTACTTTATTTCTATCAGAAAATATAACTATAATGTATGAAATTATATAAATTTATTAGCATATGTAACGATATTTATTGCATACATACACTCCAATATTTACCGGATGTCTCGTACAATAAATCCGTCGATTTTTCAGCGTCGAGTCAGCCCATTTGTTTTATAATTAGTTGGAATAAAATAACTCGTCCCCTTTTATCTGGAACTTATTAGTCCAAACGTCTTAAGTAGTATACAGTAGTGTCACAGTAATTGATGCGTCCGGCGCACTCAGCGATATGTTTTTTTACCAACTTTACCGCGATTCTATCCGTGTCAATCAAACAAAAAAACTTGCAGATATACATAACAGTCTTAGGGCAAGTAGTTCAATTATCGGAAAGCACTTTAAACTCAGTTTTTACTATTATCTCGAAAACTGTGTGGTGACTCGCAACAAAGGATTGAAACTTTTGCGACTCAGTATTTAGCGCGGTGCTAAGTGTTTCTTAGCGGCGCTGTAGGGCCTCGGGTTCGAATCCCTCACAAAAGAAGTGTTCGCATGGCTTACAAATAATGTGAAATGTCTATGTGTGTATATGTATGCAAGCCGCCTCGCCTGTACTCTATTTATCATGTTTGATAGGCGGATAGGTGATGGCTCAAGCGTCATTTTTCTTTAACGCTGAAGCGCAAACATAGGTACTTGTTCTCATCTTTTCAAAAACCTATTTTTATGTAATACTCTACCGTTTAGTGGTAGTGTAAGAATATCCACTACCTCATATCATCCCATGGGTATCGTAATCGGCGACAGAGGTAAACAAACCAGGAGATGGGCAGCAACATCTTCCTGATAAAAACTCAAGTTAAAAAAATACTGCGGTTGTACACGGGTAAACAATACACTGTTTGTACAAATTAAATATCTCAATTCCAACGTAGGGCTAGATAACAAAAGGGAAACATACGCTTGCTTCTAACATCCTTGATCGTTTCACTCCCTATAATAGACAAAATGTATTTAAAATCTGCTTTTGGATTTAATAATACGTAAAGTGGATAAGTGATTGATGCAGGAGGCGTTGTAAATTGTGCGGGGTAACTTTGTGCGCCATTACCGTCCTGCTCTCCATCGTCGTGACGCTGAGATATGAAGAGATTATAAGGATTTCTGTAACAAAAGTAATTAGTCTTTTAAATGAAACTAATTTTTACGGATTATATCGCGTTTAATTTTACTTTTTAATTCCCGACGTTTCCGACGTTCCCGACATTTAATGTGTAGTCTTCGTGTAAATATAAAAAAAACATTATGTAATTAGTCTAATTAAGTCTTGAAATATATTTGAAATATTTTTATAAAAATTTATATTCTACATGGCAGAGTCATGCTGCAGCTATGCGTAAAATGGCTGTTTAATGCTTTAATTCGTATGGTAAGTGTAGATACCGGTTCTCTACCGACCGAACTTTTCTACGGAAATTCTGATATGATATAGTAGGCTGTGTGTTCGTTTGTTTCCCTTATCCTAAAACAAATATAAGAAATCTTTTATTAAACAAAAACATAATATACTTATATTAAATTAATTTGAAGAGGTAATAAATACTTTATCGTCAACATACGTGGAAACTTCTTTATAAAACTAAGTCGTAACGTAAACCATATTTTGTATCTTATAATACACTAGCTGGTACCCGGCGCATTGCTGCCACAGAAGAAAACATAATTGTGGAAACATCGTTTTAAATTTGGATGAGTTTTTTTTAAAAATTAAAGTCGTTATCAATGGCAAAGTTTCCTCTGGGTCAGTAATATCAATAGGCGTTCCTCAGGGCTCGATTCTTGTCCCGTACCTGTTCTTAGTCTATATTAATGACTTACCTTATCATGTAGGGGACAATCACAATATAGTATTATTGCTGATGATACCTCTTTAATTTTCAAACTCAAACTACAGTTAATTAATTTTGACAATGTAAATAATGCTCTATCAAATTAGTACATTGGTTTAACGCCAACAATTTGCTCTTAAACGCCAATAAAACAAAATGTATTAAATTTAAAATACCCAATGTTAAACATTCAAATACCAATGTGCTCTTAAATGGAGAGGAGTAGAGTCTTGTGGATACCACTGTTGGTATTACTATTGACGCGAAGTTTCTGTGGGGCCCCCATATATCTAAATTAGCAAGCAGACTTAGTTCTGCAGCATATGCTGTAAGAAAGATTAGAAGTCTCACCAATGTTGAGACAGCTAGATTAGTTTATTTTAGTTACTTTCATAGCGTGATGCCTTATGGAATTTTCCTAAGGGGTAATGCGACTGACATCGAAGCAATATTTGTTTTGCAAAAGAGAGCCGTACGGGCGATTTATATCCTAAATTGTAATGCATCCCTTAGAGAAAAATTTAAAGAACTAAACATATTAAATTTGGCATCGCAATATATTTATGAAAATGTAATGTATGTACATAAAAACATAAATACCTTTGATACGAATAAAGATGTTCATACTTGAAATACGAGGAACAAACGTAAGCTTACAATACCAGTTACTAGACTCCACAGAATTAGTAATTCTTTTATGGGGCAATATATACGCTTTTACAATAAAATCCCAGAAAATGTACAAAATTTGTCAAGAAATAAGTTTAAATGTTTTATTAAAGAAAAATTGTACAAAAGCGTTATTGAATAATAGAAGAATATAGTGAAAAAACCATTCTGGCTCTATTAAAACTCATTTAAAATTTGTACAAACAAAAAACAAATTATTGTAAAGGGAAATATGTTTAAAAAAGTCCCGCTGGTTTTTTTGCTGGTTCTTACTAGGACAGAGGTATTTTTCGATCCAGTGGTAAATAAAAAAATTACTTTCAATAAGTATTATGTAAAAATCTATATTGAATAAAAAATATTCTATTCTATTCTATTCTTAGGAATGCTAATAATATATTCATTAAAATTGAACGATATATGACTGTCAAATAAATTTGTCCGCAGGATACATATGCCACCTAATGTAAGTTAATTGTACTATGTATATAACCTTCGCGCAAGTGCAAGCAATAATTTGACATAGTTTGAGTGCAACTATGTCAATTTATTGCTTGCATGGTAGCGGGTAAAATACGAACAAACAAACATTAATTTTCATATATTAGATTATTTGATCCGCGCCAACACCCTGAATGTTGTGTTTGATTTAAGGTTGTTGATATTGAAATAAGTATATTAACGTCACAGTATTTATACGTCCCATTTCTGGACAAACCACCTCCATCCATTTATTTCTTAAAGGTTTATGGAACCATTAGTCAGCCGTGTTGCTTCCTTGCGCGTTTGCGGATTTCACATGTTCTCAAAATATTTTATTTCCAACATGCAGTTCACGATGTTTTCACGCCGCAGAGCACGTGGTAAATCAGCACTTAACATTACGGTGGCAATTTATTGGTGCCGAGAAATGTGAGCGATGACGATTTCCTTTCTTATATTTAGTCCCGAAACTTTGACACATCCGTGTGGCGCAGTGGCTAAGCGTTTTCATGGCGCTGCAGGGACGCGGGTTCAAATTATGCACAATACAAGTGTTCGCATGGACATGGATGTGTGTCGTGTGCAATTTATCTATGTAAACCGTTTGCACGATGCAGGGGAAAATCCTACTGTGAGGGTAAAAGTTATTTTAGAAAAAACAGTCCTTATACAAATATACAGAGAATGTGGTAAATCAGCAGTTAAACAACTGACAATTCCATTATTGCCCACGGCGATCTTATTACAGAAATGAGAGAAGTCCTGTACCCAGCAATGGAACCTACATAGCCTATTAATTTGTAGCCCTAAATTTAAGCCGAAGAAAACATTACAAAAGGTCTGAAGATTGTTTGAGATACTACTTACAGAACATTTAAGTTGAGATTAATGGATTGGTCACACTCAACT
>JAGSMP010003118.1:0-13042 GCA_029286625.1 Parnassius orleans | reverse complement strand
TGTAGCCCTAAATTTAAGCCGAAGAAAACATTACAAAAGTCTGAAGATTGTTTGAGATACTAATCACAGAACATTTAAGTTGAGATTAATGGATTGGTCACACTCAACTGCCTGTGAATCCTTACAGGGGTGTGCCTTGAAACTGAGGAGATACGACAAAGGGGCTCTTTTTAGCGGTAAACGCGCAAACTTATGTCTTCTGGGGATTGAGCTGATTTCTTATATTTACGCGAACACTACACATTAAATGAAACTAATGTTTACGGATTCTATCGCGTTTAATTAAACTTTTTAATTCCTGACGTTTCGGGTGCTTTATAGCACCCATGGTCACGGGGGGGACTGAGATTCCTAGATATTTCATAGATATTTTAGTCATCCGAAATCCTGATAAAACTATTGCTCACACTGTGTATAGAAAAAAGACCCATACTAACCGATATTCAAATGGTGAATCGCACCATCATCCAGCACAGTTAGCTACCGTGGGAAAATCTTTGTTTCAGAGAGCACGAGGGATCTGTGACAGAAAACATCTGGCCGCCGAGCTCCAGCACGTCGAGCAAGTATTGCAAGATAACAAGCTTCGGGTCCCGCGCCTACGTCACAGTGACCGAGAGTGACAGTCGAGGCGTGTACCTGCTGCCTACCCTATGTCAGAGGAGTCACAAACAAGGTTGGCTACATCTTGAAGCGAGCTTCCATTAAAACATACTTCAAGCCGTCGAAGAAGATTAGTCAATTTTACCATCCGTTAAATGTCATATCCCTCTACAAGATGCAGGAGTGTACAAGCTGGATTGTGAATGTGGTCTCTCTTACATAGGACAAACAAAAGATCTATAAAACCCGCGTAAAAGAACATATAGACTGAAGCACCGACGTTCCGGGAGTCTGCAGTCTGTGAACATGTTCAAGATCGTCCCTTACATTAACTTAGATTCGATAGACCACAAATCCTGGCAAAGAACACCGATTCTACCAAGGATGATTCGCGAGGCTATTGAAATTAAAAAACATCCTAATTTCAATAGAGAAGATGGATGGGTGCTGCCATCTGCTTGAGATCTAAAATTAATAAAATTAAATCCAAACCCAAGCATACCACTGCAAGACTTCAAGATACTATAAGCTCAAGCTAAGTAGATCGGACCAAAAATTAATATTCAAAAACTGAAGGTAGCCGGGCTAACTATAACATCGGGACGTCAAACACCTCAGTCCCCCACGTGACCATGGGTGCTGTAAAACACCCGAAACGTCGGGAATTGAAAAGTTAAATTAAACGCGATAGCATCCATAAAAATTTGTTTCTTTTAATGGACTAAATTTAGTAGCCGAGACTTTCAGTCACAGACTTTGTTCAACAAAGTCTCGACTTCAGACACAAGTTTGTTGTGTTGTTGTTGTGTGTTGACTTTTCGGAAACCGGCTTGTTCGGGAGGCTGGAAGTTGTGGAATCTGCGTGCGACTCTCGAAAACAGCACGTAGACGAGGCTCAGAAGGGAAATCAGTCTGTAGTTCTTTAAGAGAGCGTTGTCGCCTTTCTTGAAGAACAAGACCACCGCACTTCTGCTCCATGCCTCCGGTGCAGTGCCACCATGGAGGACGGAATTAAAGAGTCTCTGAAGGACTTCAAGTACCGTTTTTCCACCCGCTTTCAGAATACAGATACTTTCAATACTAGGAACAAAAACAAGCTTGTAATGCTAGTTACTAGATTTCACACACATATTATATATTATGGACCCAAATTTTAAGAGTAACAAAATTCCGCGAAATGTTCAATATTTTTCAATTAAAAAGTTTAAAATTTCAATATAAAGGGTTATTATAATATTAAGGAATACGTGAATGAAAATCATCCCTAAGAATGAGGTAATCGTTACCTCGCTGGTCCTATTACAATTCATTGTAAATATTGATACAAATATGTATATAAATATGTTTAAAAAAAAACTCTGGGTTTCTTGCTGGTTCTTCCCAGGACAGAACCACCATCCATTTTCAGAACCAGTGGTAAACAAAGAAATTACTTTTAAAATTATTACATAATCATCTAAATAGAATTAAAAAAATCTATTCTGGGTTCCGTGTGTAACAAATGTGTGAACACTAACGCTGTAACGTGTTCCATTGTGGTCGGTATGGTTATTTGTTTTGCTTTTGTAAAAGTAAAGACCTAAATAAATCCCACTGATTAAGCCCACTCAAAAATTTTAAATTTTTAGTTTCATTTTAAGTTATATATTAATTAGATAAACGAACGTACAGTTCAACTGATAATAAGTGTTATACAAATTTATTAATTACTAAATTAAAATTTATTCTTTATAGATATAATAACAAACATTATCTAAACATTTATTATATAGTTATATCGCCTCAATCCGTCCCTGGCTCAATATTCCAAACAGCCACATCAGCATATGCGTGAGAACTCAGTGATAATTCTAAGTAATGTAAGACGAACCTATCCGGTGACGATATGATAATTGTACTAGACTTATTCTAACATTAATATTAATTCATTCTGTAACTAACCACTTTCGAAAGAACATTAAATCATTTTATACTTTAAATTGTGTTTTAAAAGACTGTCGAGGTTCGTCGAATTTAAGTGGCGCAGCCGGTAGGATATCCGTATATATTCTGCTGTCGTGCTAACTTTCGGACCCCAAAATCGGTTTAAGCGTCAGTATAGCAGCCAGGTTCGGATATCCTCGAACCAAACAAATAACTCCGCGACGCGCGCTATCGTTTCAAATCAATCGATTACGCGCATTGGACCATCAACGGTATCAAGTGGTCAGAATCAACTAGAGGACATGGGATTGAACATACTGTGAGTAAACCTTTTCACTTCCTGTTTACATTTATCCCATTCTTTTCCATTTTCGAACTAAAATCGTCAGGCCATATTATTTTAATTATTTGATTTTGTTAGCACAAAATAGGCTGATAATATACTTGTTAATAGTTTAAGTTAGATTAAATAAGATAGTTTAAATAAAAATGGCAGTAACTGTTATTCCAGCACACATTTGAACTTAATTCCTAGATACGATGGAGATGAAAAATTGCTCAATTTATTCATTTCAAAATGTGAATACGTTTTATTAAATTCAGGAGGCGACAATACTCCGATTCAAAATTTATATAGATTCCATGCTATAAGTAGTAAGCTTAGTGGTAGGCTGCGACTCTACTTAGTGATAACCCTAGTTTAAGTACGTGGGAAGATTTGAAAGAAATTTTGACCCAGCATTTTCGACCCCGTTCAGAGGAATGTATGCTATCGAGCTAGAATCTCTAAAAATCAAACAAGAGAGTCATTTATTCAGTTTTGTACTAGAATACAAAATGTAAAAAGTTCTTTATTTGCTAAAGTCCAAAGACATTGTGATGAAGGAATGAAGGCAGCCAAAATGATTATTTATAATAATACCGCCTTGAACGTATTTTTGTACAATTGCCAAGACCTTATTAGAATTGTCCGACTCAAAGGCTGTTCTACTTTGGAGATCGCTTAAGTATAGTCACAGAAGAAATTAACTTCTTAGCTCAGTATAACGCCAAAAACAATAAAAAACCAAACCAGTTTTTTTTTTTTTTTTTATTTATTTATTGACACACCAACACATAACATACAAAACATTACAATAATCTTCGTCTTATGAATAGTTTGGTATGCATGCCAATTACTGGTGCATACATCACTCTCATTAGAAGACATTAAATTAAATTAAGTTCAAAATACATTGCAATTTACAAATTTTGAGTTGCAGCAAATTAATAAGTAAAAATCAAAAATCAAAAGTATCAAAAGTATAACAAAAAGAAGAAATTTAGTAGCATAATATTAAATTACAATTCTAATTTACCAACAGAAATGTGCGGTAAGCTTTTTTTTCAGATTTGTCACTGAGTCATGAAAAATATCAAAATCTTTAATGGACGCGGAAAATCGATTGTACTCAGAACACATCCTTGATAATGGAGAATGTTTTAGAGCATTTGTTCTACTTACTGGTACAACAAGTATGTTAGTGAGAGGATTTCGTGGATATCTGTACGGGATTTTGAAATTTATTTCATTAAGCAATTCACTGCATGCCATCTGTCTGACAACAGCTTTTGAGGAATGTTATATCTAATATTATGCGGCGATTATAAAGTGACATCATTTTAAAGTGTTTCAGCCACAAGTCATAGGTGGCCTTATGAGAGATGCTTGAAGTGTGATATGTCAGGTATCTAGTAAAGGATCTTTAGTCTCTCCAGACGTTGAGATGGTGCCGCGTATTGGGGCTCCACACAACTGAAGCAAATTCTAGTTTACTGCGAACCAGTGAGTTGTAAGGATTATTTTAGTTTGAGGAAAACAAATCCTTTGGTATTTCTTTGAAACCCTAACATCCTGGCCGCTTCTTTTACAGTTTTGTCCATGTGCACTTTGAATTTCAATTTCGTGTCCATTATTACGCCCAAATCACGAATCTCCTTAACCTCCTGTAACGTATCTAGCTCTAATTTATACGATGATGGCAATTGAACTTTTTCTTTGTGTACTTAATGTGATAAGATTTCTTCGTATTAATAATCATGCCGTTCAATTTGCACCACATATTTATTCCATCGAGATCAGCTTGGATGAGCTCCACATCGTGTTGATGTAACGGTTTTGAATATTTTAAATCATCGGCAAAAGTGAGTATTTACAGTAATTTATAGATGAGGTAATGTCATTTATAAACACCGAGAGAAGAACAGGGCCTAAGTGGGATCCTGTGGTACTCCTGAACATGCAACATACTCATGTGATATGTGACCGTTCAGCACCACAAACTGAAGTCTCTTTGCTAGGTATGAATTAAACCATTCCAGTAAGGTCCCACCAATACCAGACCCGCTCAATTTTGTATAAGAAGCAGTGACACCTTATCAAAAAACTCGAAATCCATGTATATACAGTCTACTGTTGGCGTCTATCTATTTCTTTTAGATGGGACATAAATGACACCAAGTTCGTTTTGATAGAACGTCCTTTTCGAAACCCATGTTGAAATTCTGTCATCCGACTTTCCAAGTGGCGCGTGACAATTGGGCAAACAAAGGATTCAAACAGCTTGGTATACAAGAAAGTATGGATATAGGACGGTAGTTTTGATGTCACTGCTGTCACCCTTCTTGTACACTGGAACGATCTTAGCTTTTTCCACAATTCAGGAAATACCCCGTCATGCAAGATCTATTGAAAAGTGACAGTGGCAGAGTAAGTGAGGACCGCAGCGCTTTACAAAAACAGGAGGATCTCATCGGACCAGCACCTTGAAGATATCTAGTTTTTAATGGCACGTTTAATTTCATGTTCACTGAATCTAATTACCTCAAATATGGCAAACCGTGCTGCGGACTCTGAGCTATCAGGTAATACTGTGTTTAAACTTACTGATGAAAAATTTTAGCAAATAGTTCTGCAATCTTTGTACCAGTGTATGCTATTTCGTCATCAAGGCTCATTTCGCGAATAGTAGTTTCTACCTCGCCTATCCTTAATATAGTTCCAGAAATATTTAGGATTCCTGACAATATTACCTCGACCCGTTTTATAACTTTGTAGGCATGCGTCTATTATTTTCTTACTTCGCTCACGAGTAATTCATACTCAACCTATCGCGTGGTTTTGTATTTCACAAATTTTTTCCTCTTGCTTTCTTTATCAAGATTATTCTGATCAGAGACCTGCTAAACCATGAGGGAACCTACTTTTTTGGCTTCAAATAGGGACGTATGTTTTCACGGCATTGTTTAAAATACGGTAAAATACTGTGGTCATCTCATTAACGTTTTGACACCTATCGAACTGTTGTGACCAATTAATTTCCTAAGATGAGCCAAGATTAGATCATAGTTCGCTTTGAAAAAGTTGTGTCGAGTTCTTGGGCTGGTTTAGTAAGTTCGGTTTTAATTCCGTACAGTAATCAATAACGGAGGATGCTTTCGGTCAATTTTACTTATAACATTTAAGGTTAGAAACCTCTAAAGGAACACAGTTGGTTAGAACAAGATCCAGCACTCTGCCATCCTCGTTAGGAATAGGGTTCATTTGTGTAATATTATTTAGCGCCATGAAATCAGTGAGTGCCAGACCCTGTGGTGAATCATAATTAAATGCACTGTGAAACACCGTCCACCTGCGAGACCAACCAAAAGTGAGCCCATGTTGAAGTCTCCCAACATTATAACTGATCAGTTTGTCCAAAATATTGTTAGTATGCTCCAAGAACCGAGTGTAAGGCTTTCCAGGTTTACTGGTGGAGGAAGGTATACCACACAAATTAGTATTTTGGTAACTATGTTATTGTTTTATATCAATTGAGACCATAGATCTCACATCGCTCTCCCAGCTTGAATGTCTGAAAGAAGGTATATCCTAGAAACAACGACTAAAACCCCAAACAGTTCAACAATTAGCTCTGCAAAGTTTCGTAGGACCAACTGCATTTATAAATTCAAATTTGACACCAAACAGTAATAATAATAGTAGTAATTTCAAGTTTGGTGTACCCAATAACCAGATAGGATATAGGCCTAATTTGCACACGAATAAATTCACGCCCCTCAGCAGAGCTACCATTTGCATCACCACAAAATTCAATGCCACGTAATTTCAATAATCAATTTACCCAACAACCACGAGCACCATTCCAAGTTGGTGGATTTAAATGGCATTCCCCAACATCAAGTTCAAAAATACGGTGCAGAATCAACAACAGCCTAACCAATTTAAATATGGCTCAACAGCCTAATCAATCCAAATGGCTTTCAACAACAGCCTAATCAATTTAAATGGCATGCAACAGCAACCCAATCAATTCAAATTCGGCATACAAAATCAACCGCCCAAAACGTTTACGACACTGACGTATCTATGCGTACCGCACCAATTAGGCAAAACATGACGACGAATGATTTGTTCTTTGGTGAGGAACCTTCAACGTCATGTCAATTTCTCTCACGATAATACTGACGGTTACTACTACGACCACTATGACGGTTTGGCAGAAGACCCTTCATTTGAAGGTCAGTACCTAAAAATTCTAATGAAATTAATAATGAAGATAATGCAGTACCTGAAAATTTTCCGATAGTAGCCTTCGAAAGCCCTCGAAATGATCCATCTTAATTATTGTGATAGCATTTTAAAATTACCTCATATACTAATTCCCGAAATAAATTCAAATTTTTAATAGACACCGGAAGCAGTAGATCCTTTATTAGTCCTGCCAAGGCTGATCAATATTTTGGTGAATTTAAATACAATGAACCTTTCACAGTTGTAAGTACTCATGCACAAAGCAGGCACGATGAAATAATTTTATACCGCTTTTAAAACATTCAAAACTACACTTCCATAAATTTTACATATACGATGTGGACGGTAGATACGACAGCCTTATTGGGTCAGACTTATTAAAAAATTAGCAGCTAATATCGACATGAACCACCAAATTTACGAACACCTAATACTGAAATTCCAATAATTTATAATCCACCTTATGAAATTAATTTAGAACCAAGATCAGAAACACGAGTAAAATACCTACCAACTTACAAAACGGAGACGCGATCATTAATTTTACCCAATTTAGTGAGGGAGTTCGTATGCCATGTGCTCTTATCAAGTGTGATAATTTCTTTGCCGAAACCATTATTCAAAACGTGTCCAATGAAAAGGCTAATATTAAATTTATAGAACCGTTTAATGTAACTGTATTTGAAAATAATGCGTGTGTCATAAATGAGATAAATTCCGATTGCGAGATAGATGAGATTTTGAAAGAAAATTTAATTAAACTACGATTAGATCATACAAATGAAGAAGAACGGAAAGCTATAACTAAATTATGCTATGAATACCGCGACATATTTTATAGTGAGAAAATTCCGCTTTCTTTCACAAATCAGGTAAAACATAATATTAGAACAGTTAACGAAGATCCTATATATATCAGACCGTATCGCCATCCACCTTCCCAAAATGAGGAAGTACAAAGACAAGTAGACAAACTTCTTCAAGATAACGTAATCCAAAATTCTCACTCACCTTGGAGCGCACCGGTTCACTTAGTTCCCAAAAAACTAGATGCATCCGGGCAGCCTAAATTTAGAATGGTTATAGATTATCGGCGATTAAATGAGAATACAATAGACGATAAATACCCGTTACCTAATATAACTGACCTTTTTGATAAGTTAGGCAAGTCTATATTTTAGTACCCTTGACGGCAAGTGGCTACCACCAACTAGAGTTAATGAAGCTGATAGGCCAAAGACAGCTTACAACTCAATCCGGTCACTATGAATTCAAACGCATGCCGTTTGGATTAAAGACAACTCCTGCAACTTTCCAGCGAGCAATGGATAATATCTTAGAGGCCTCCAAGGTCTCCATTGCTTAGTGTACCTCGATGACATAATTGTATTCAGCAAGTCTTCAGGAACATATTGAAAAATTAAGGAATATTTTGATCGTCTCAGAAAAACCAATTTAAAAGTCACGTTAGACAAGTGTGAATTCTTGAGAAAAGAAGTTCTATATCTAGGTCACACTATTACAAAAGAGGGTTTGAAACCAAATGACGAAAAAATTAAAGCAGTACTAAAATATCCATTACCGCGTACAGCCACGGAAATAAAAAGTTTTCTCGGATTAGTAGGGTATTACAGAAAATTTATTAAAGACTTCGCTAAACTTACACAACCGCTAACCTCTTGCCTGAAAAAGAAAAACAAAATTGAAATTACGAAAGAATATATAGACGCATTCGAAAGATGTAAAGAGCTTTTAACAAACGCCCCTTTTACAATATCCCGACTTCTCTCGACCGTTCGTTCTCACCACAGATGCGTCGAACTTTGCTCTCGGTGCAGTTCTGTCGCAGGGACCTATCGGTAGTGATAAGCCTATAGCCTTTGCAAGTCGTACGTTGAACGATGCTGAAACGAAATACAGCACAATAGAAAAAGAACTTTTGGCAATCGTTTGGGCAGTCAAACATTTCCGCCCTTACTTATATGGAAAAAAATTACAATTTACACCGATCATCGCCCTTTAGCCTGGTTAAATTCCATTAATGAACCGAATAGCAAACTAACTAGATGGAAGTTACGCCTATCGGAATTTGATTATGAAATAGTGTATAAAAACGGGAAACAAAATTGTAACGCTGATGCTTTATCTAGAATTAAGATTAACGCCTTAACTGATAACGATGATGTTTCGATGCAAGTGAATATAGACAAAAACGAAAAAAAACTTCAACGCCAGTTGAGCAATGTAGTCTCTAAAATTGTAAAGCTAGGTAATTCGAATCAGGCGGAGGACGTAGTAACAGTATCATCCGATTCGGAAACGTTGAGTATTCCCTCTTCGCATGGTAGACAATCTCCATATCCAATACCATCTCCAAATAGTAGCACTGCCACAGCTTCTGAAGGACATAGTAGTAACAATACAGTACATTCGGCTAAAGACATAGATACAGCAGGAATCCTAATTCTTCAGGAAGCGATTGATGCGAAACCAAATCAAATACTCGTTCATACCTGGAACAGAAATGAATGTTCAGTTAAAAACTTGTCTAGGGATAAACAAAACATATTGGAAGTTCACTTACCATTAAACAATTTGGATTTAATAAAAAAATTCCTGAAAGAGTATATTAGGCCTAAAATTAAATATTTCTTTTATTTCGAAGATGTCATACACCGCAAGCAGTTTTCGGAAGTCACAACGCAATTATTCAAAAAGGATAGTGTTAAATTTTATGAATGTACAAAGAGGATAGTTATGTAGAAGATGAAAATGAGCAACGCGAAATAGTTCTTAAATATCATTTAGGTAAAAATTGCCATAGAGGCATTAGGGAAACATTAGTACATTTGAGGCGAACGTTTTATTGGAACAATATGGAACAAACGGTAGCGAGCATCATAAACTCATGTGAGGTTTGCAAGAAAATGAAGTATGACCGTAAACCCCTAAAACCTCAACTTCAATTAACTCAAACCCAGTCTAAACCATTCCAAGAAATTTTCATTGATACCTTTTCGATAGAAGGTAAGTATTTTCTAACCTTGATAGACGCGTTTAGCAAATTGGGTCAAGCAATTGAAATTAATGGTAGGTCTACCCCGGAAGTAATAAGAGCTTTAATAAAGTATTTTTCATTTTACGGAATTCCATCCAAAATTAGTTCAGATCGGTATGGAATTTAATAATGTACTCTTAAAGGAAATGTTAACATTATACAAAATCAATTTACACATTGGTACTGCACAACCCCAACTCTATGGGACTTATCGAAAGGTTCCATTCAACTATTACTGAAATTTACCGAATCGCTAAATACGAACATAAAATTACAGACGCGGCGTCAGTGATGACATATGCTGTTATGTCATACAATCATTCAATTCATTCTTCGACAGATCTCACGCCTTTTGAAGTAGTATTCGGACACGAATCCAATAGTACATTGCCACTAATTTCGATAAGCAATTCACACAGCAGTTAGTAAAGGATCACGCTAAAAGGACCAAATATTTATATGAATATCTTACGGATAAAATAATTGACAAAAGTTGACGGTGAGAGAAAACACGCAGGCGAATCGCAGTTCGATTTGGACGTAGGTGATACTGTGTTCATAAAGGTAATACTAGACGGGGCAAAGATAAACCACGTTACCAAAAGGCTCATGCCATCGGTGCTATAAAAGAAATGTAGTTCCCGTTGAAACCAATAAACGTATTACTAATGTTCCTTAAAGACATAAAACGTCCTTCGCAGATTATTTCTACTGGTGATCCGAACGATGGCAATCCAGGCCCTTCATCAGCTTCGCATTGACAAAATCCGGGATTGTTACCTGTTGACGAAGGTCAAGCATTCGTTAATTATGATAATTGGATAGTTATTAAGATATTAGATTTAAATTTAATTTACGATGAATTAGAATCAAGTATGCATAAATATGGGTTACAAAAAGCATGTTCAAAGTTGTTTCGATACTAAATCATTTGATTCAGATTTTACTACCGTACAATATCAAACCGATTATACTATGAATATTACCATCGACAAATTTAAACAATTAATCCTTCAATACGAACAAAAGAGGTCTCCTTGATCCGGTAGGCTCTTTGATAAAAGCCATCACAGGTAACTTAGATAATAATGACGCTCTTAGATATGAGAAATTAATAAATAAGCTACATACGGAACAAAACGCGATTAAAAATAAAATGACAATAGTTTCCGAAATGGTGGGCTCCTTTACAGCCATTGCAAATTCTACTAAAAGCAATTTTATACGAGTAGAAGATAATATTCAAAACATTATTCAAGCTTTAAACAACTCCGATTTTCGACAAACGATTACCAAACTTATTCACCTTTATAATATCTTCCTTGATAATTTTCATAATTTATATTTCCATTTGAATGAAATCGAAACAGCCATTGCTTTTAGTAAAATTAATGTACTACACCAGTCAATAATTGATACAGAAGAACTTATAATATTGTTAAAGGAAATAGAACAAACTGACAAATTAGTGTTTCCTGTCACTTATGAAAATATTGTAAAATTAGAAAGATGTATCGAGATAAAAGCCTATATAAAACAGAATCAGATAAAGTTTATTATGAGTATTCCACTTATTAGAAATGAAATTTTTAACTATTATAAATTAGTTCCCTTACCTGTATTACATAATGGCCAGACGACTCTCATCCTTCCTAAAAATCCGTACCTACTTGTGAAAGGGTTGAAAGCAACACCGCTCTCAGTCATGTCGCGAGGTTGACGAACGTCGATTCCTGTGTCAGGAACGATATACATTCTTCACCAATGACAACTGTGTCGTAGAAATCATGCAGTTTCACACTACCCTGTCACCCTTGAACACGTGAAGATCTACCTCATACAACCAAATTGCTGGATAGTTTACTCAAATACTGGAACAGCTATGACTAAATTCTGCGACAGTGAAGTAAGCCAAGAGATTCTACTAGGAACCTACCTCTTAACTATGGATGATAACTGCAAGGTGAAAATCAAAGGATACGAACTGAAAAGACATCAGACTCAAGGTAAAGAAATAACCTACCTAAGACAGCCAGTAATAAACTTACCAAAGATAATACTCAACCCGTCAAGTACTCCGAAGAAGCCTGAATCTCGATGGAGTTAATATAGCAGACGTACAGTTTCTGAATCTATTACTACAGAAGAGTATGGGAGAAATTAGTGACAGCGAGTTAAGTGAAAATGAAAAAGTGAAATTACTAATAAAGTGTTAGTTTAATCAACATTATAATCTTAGTTATTATATTAATTATTTTAAGTATTATTTTAAACATAAATTAATTGATATCTGTAAAATCTGGAAAATTCGAGATAATCCCGAGGATAATCCCGAACTTGTGGAGGGAGGTTATATCGCCTCAATCCGTCCCTGGCTCAATATTCCAAACAGCCACATCAGCATATGCGTGAGAACTCAGTGATAATTCTAAGTATGTAAGACGAACCTATCCGGTGACGATATGATAATTGTACTAGACTTATTCTAACATTAATATTAATTCATTCTGTAACTAACCACTTTCGAAAGAACATTAAATCATTTTATACTTTGTGTTTTAAAAAAGACTGTCGAGGTTCGTCGCAATTTAAGTATATAGTTTTTTATACACATGTTATATTTTTAAAATCAGCGCATTTGTTTTATTTACATGTAAAGTACATATAAATCTTTATACAACGTGTATAAATTAAACCTCCATTTCGAAAACAGCGTAGGAAAGTCTCTGGTGGGTACTATGATTACCAGCCCCTCTGTCAAGTGTGGCAATTATTTAACTATTGTAAGCCAGTGTTTGATACAGGACAGAGGTATTTTCCGAATCAGTGGTAAAAATGACTATCAATAAGTATTATGTAATAATCTATATTGAAAAAATTTATAT
>JAGSMP010003117.1:0-13944 GCA_029286625.1 Parnassius orleans | reverse complement strand
GTTTCTGAATCTATTACTACAGAAGAGTATGGGAGAAATTAGTGACAGCGAGTTAAGTGAAAATGAAAAAGTGAAATTACTAATAAAGTGTTAGTTTAATCAACATTATAATCTTAGTTATTATATTAATTATTTTAAGTATTATTTTAAACATAAATTAATTGATATCTGTAAAATCTGGAAAATTCGAGATAATCCCGAGGATAATCCCGAACTTGTGGAGGGAGGTTATATCGCCTCAATCCGTCCCTGGCTCAATATTCCAAACAGCCACATCAGCATATGCGTGAGAACTCAGTGATAATTCTAAGTATGTAAGACGAACCTATCCGGTGACGATATGATAATTGTACTAGACTTATTCTAACATTAATATTAATTCATTCTGTAACTAACCACTTTCGAAAGAACATTAAATCATTTTATACTTTGTGTTTTAAAAAAGACTGTCGAGGTTCGTCGCAATTTAAGTATATAGTTTTTTATACACATGTTATATTTTTAAAATCAGCGCATTTGTTTTATTTACATGTAAAGTACATATAAATCTTTATACAACGTGTATAAATTAAACCTCCATTTCGAAAACAGCGTAGGAAAGTCTCTGGTGGGTACTATGATTACCAGCCCCTCTGTCAAGTGTGGCAATTATTTAACTATTGTAAGCCAGTGTTTGATACAGGACAGAGGTATTTTCCGAATCAGTGGTAAAAATGACTATCAATAAGTATTATGTAATAATCTATATTGAAAAAATTTATATTCTATTCTTCTTCATTTGGTAATTCACAGGCAAAGTTTTAACACCTTTGAAACATCTTGGAGTTTTCGATTTTCCGATTAATAATAAGTAGTATTGTTACGCGCTCTTTGCTAAGTTTTCCGCCATGACAGAACTCACCTTTTAAGGCGAAAGTTTTATCGGGTAGACACTTATAAATTAAACCCGCTTCGTCGGCGTTAAAAATATCATCAGAAGAATAATTGCGCAGAAGAACTGGAAGGTCCCCAATCCATTGACTACATTTGCTAATATCAACAGCGTTACTTTCTCCACAAATTGCTTTAAAAATACCATACCATTTCTTTTTTTAAACTCTTCCAACCAACCATTACTGCCACAAAAATTATGAATACTGAGCCTTCGCGTAAAATCTTGCGCCTTTTCTTTAATCATCGGTCCACTAATCGGAACGTTTTTGTTACGAAGTTGCTTGACCCATGTTAACAAACACTGTTCAAGTTCAGGATATTCTGATAAACGTACACGTTTTAGTTTTTCTTGTCCTTCAGAACATTGATACTGAATTTCATATTTATTCCGGATGATTCTACAAAGAGTAGACTTTGGTACATTAAATTCGACACAGACTTCATCGCGCGTCATTCCACTTTCATAAACGGATATTAACTTTAGTTGTTCACGTACTGATAAAGACTTAAGCCTTCGCTTCGGCATTTTCAAATAAACATCCGGACGATAGCAAAACCAAACTACAACTGGAGGTCACTTCTTCACACTTAGCCAAGTGCGGAATTTGCAGGAAGAATAAGAATTAATAAAAAAAACGGTACACAAAATAAAATCTCAGTAAAAGAGATAAAATATACTTGCTGTCTCAATTATAGAGGTAATTATGACGATAAAATCGAAAGAACTAATCCCAGATATAGAGGTTTGTTTAATCCCACTAACAGAAGTAATTCAATGCTAAAGTGTCGGGACCTAAGCATAAGTTCCAGCTATGGAGGTTTCTCACTTATCCAGGTCCCACTTAACAAAGTTTTACTGTACATAATTTACGTAAATGCATTCATTCATTAAAGCTTATTAAAAGACCGATGTTGAACACTGCTGCAGCCTCTCCCATAGATTATCTCATATAGGGGATATTTGCCATAGTTGTTAAGCTATGGAGGCGAGTTGGCAACCGCAGTTATTAATATATTTAAATGTTATCAGGAAAATACCGCTGCTTGTCTTTTATTTCATTTTCCTTCTTTTTTATCATACGAAACCCACGTGTTTTAATGGAGTAGTGGATTCTCTTACGGTGTCATTACACGGCGAGTTATAAAGCTCTTTTCTTGGAATTACAAAAATTGTGTCTTTCCCGCCTGACTCTTTTCTCCTTTACCGGCTTCCAAAAACGAGAAAAGTCACTTTCTTACAGTGAGGAGTGGTTTATTAGTCGTTATAAATTACTGTTGGATATAGGCTTTTCCTATATTAGCCAATAATCGCAACCATAAGAAGTCATATTAGCGATTGTAGTACCAGACGTTTTGCTCCTTTGATGCTGCTCTCCGACGGCGACTCTTATTATTGCGTCAAACGGGATACTTAAAATACCATGTATTGAAGACTCTTTCCCGTAGTTGGCTTTTATAAAAACCATGGGATGACATAAGAAGAAGTGATGGGTTATCTAATGGCAACATTACACGCTTAATTCTATATGAGTATATTGGTTTTATAAAGTCCTAGTTACCAAAACTATATTAGTGGTTACATATAAAATGGACGTCAATTTAAAAATGCTGAAAGTTTATCTCTCTCTATCTCCCTCTCTTTTCACTAAATTTCAATGGAATGAATAGAAAAAGACAGATAACGAGATCATCATGAGTCTAAATGAAAATATGTAAATGCGATAAAAATGCGATTTTAAAATATAATTAAATATTTGGTCATGGTATAATATGCCCTAATATTTTTTTTATATAATAAGGGTGACAAACGAGCACATAATGGTGATGGTAAGTGTTAGTGTAGTCCATAGGCACGTACATCTATCCTCCTTGAATAATAATCAAAATGCTTTGTTAACCCTTAACGGTACACGCATACAGTAATCTTCACGGGCTCTCTTTCAGCTCTACATTCTATACAAGACAGATCTAATACACACCCAATTGTCAACAAGATTCACCACACTATTCACCGACACAAATGTTTTGGCTCGACTTTGGCTACGTCAAGAGCCATACTGATATAGCTGGCAATGAGGCGGCAGACATAGCAGCGCTAAGCAGGAGCCACAACACAAAAGGCACCTGACTACTTCACAACGTCTTACATAAAAGACAGAATCAAAATTGCACACACACTCTTTGGCAAACCAGGTATGAAGCTCCGAAACAGGTAAACGTACCAGAGAATTACTACCGACGCTGGATCTCATACGAACTTGAGCGGCTACCAATATGAATTTCCACTTGACTCAGGTTCTCACCGGTCACGGATACCATAAAAGTTATTTGTTCAGATTTAAAATCACCGCGGATATCAAATGCCCTTGCGATTATTCAGCTACGCAAACTATTGAATATCTACTCCAACAATGTCCCGTTCATTGCCGCGAGAACTGATCATGAGTTAATTTGTAGCATTTCGGTGTGTCCCCTTTAAAATAGCCGAACTCATTAAGAAAATCAACCCTGAACTCCTTTGTTAAATTCGTTATGCGAGTTCGGTCCCACATGGAATACTGTTCTCATATCTGGGCAGGGGCTCCAGTGCCAGCTCCTTCCACTTGACCGCATCCAGCGCAGAGCAGTTCAGATCGTCGACGACCGAGTTCTTTCCGATCGGCGACTCGCTGCCACTGCGTAGAGATGTTGCATCTCTTTGCGTATTTATCGCATCTACTACGGGGTGCTCTGAGGAACTGTTCGGACTAATTCCAGCCGCTCAATTTCACCATCGCACATTGCGACAAAACTCGCGATAGCATCCATACCACCTGGATGATTGGCGGTCCACCTCTGTGTGATTTAGAAGTTTTCTTCTCGCACAACTTATGAAATCGATTACCACCAGCAATTTTCCGGACCGATACGACTTAGGGATCTTCAAGAAAAGAATCTACTCCTTTCTAAAGGTCGGCAACGCATCTGCGATTCCCTGGTGTTGCGGTTGTTCATGGGCGGCGATAGTCACTTACCATCAGGTGAGCCGCATGCTCGTTTGCCCTCTATAAAAAAAAAATATTGTAAATTATACCTAGATATAACTTAGGCATAATAAAGATAAAACTTTTAATTTTATGGTACCTATTACAATTCAAGTTTGATTTTGTTAGTAATTTCATTACTTTATATTAACTAGTATCCAGACAAAATGTCACTAATTGAGAGTTTTCTTTGTTTTAATGATTTTATTTTAGCAGCGTTTCTTTAATAATCTTAAAACGTTTAATTTTTCAAAGTAGTATATACAGTGTATATAATAAGACAATTTGTAAATAGTGCAGAAACTCGTAAATTTTTTAACTATATGCTCGTGAGTCAAACCAACACCACTGTATCAAATCACAATGTATTTGTAATTATCCGTCTCTGTGTAACATTAGTTAATAAACACTAGGATGAGTGTAATCTGGCGGAAAACCCTTAATGTCAAGATAAAATACCGACAACGTTGTCCATTCCCGGCCAGGCTGACCTATTCGTGTTGCAACCATATTATAGCTGCAACGGGACCTCGACAAATTATAGTGTCTTATTAATCAGCCCCACTGGCACTATTCCCAAAAATTCTGCTATAAAACGTTTTCCACAGTTGATGTTCACGATATCAAATGTATGCAGGCGTCATAAATGATAATCTCATCCTCCATATTACGATCATTAATTTATTGAAATCCGCATATTGAAGGAGTTGCGGGCGGACATTTTAGGTATGTACATACCTGCATGATATTATAACTCTCTTTTAGGCTCTGCCGCAGTCAGATAAAAGCTTCATCATAATTTTATGTTTTCAATGATTAGCTACATACATTCAATTAATAGTGATTAATATAACTGCAGCTGACAAAGTCCAAGCGCAGCACATACAGTACTTTATTCATCCCACTGATGCAAGTTCGAGGATGTAATTGTCACAACTTGAGTCGAATAGCACTTTACAAATTATTAAAGGCTGTAAATCTTTAAAGAGAGTTTGTATTTTATATGTAGCTAAGAAAATTCTCAATACAGTTATTGTTTTAGACCTATATTCTATGTCTCTAAACTAATGAAATAAATTATTATGAATAGAATTATTTTTTACTTTAAGTGAAGCACTAGAAAAAACTTGACTGGTTTTAGTATGATGTCTAGGTTTTAAGAGGACCTTGGCAAAACATATTGATAATTAAAGACTATTTCATACTTAGTATTAGTTGACACTGCAGACATTGTTCTGCCCTTTGTTTGACTATTTACAGTGTTACTGACTTTTAACAGTATAAATATACAATTTATGAATAACTAGAATATAGCACCTATCGCATACAGATTTTGTAATTTTTTTTTGGCACTAAACCTACATAATAAATTGTGAACATGCGTAATTTCGGTATATAGAATTGACCAGATCACCAATCGGATCCTAGTTCCTAAGTACTATGAACCATCGTATCGACAAAAAATATTTTGTGAATATAACCTCAATCGGTCAAGTCGTTCAAAGTTACGATCACTCACGAAGCAAGAAAACACATATTGGTTTTTGTTTGTTTAGATTTTATTTATTGACAAAGATTTTGATCTTTTATATAACTGAGTAACAAGCAGAGTTAACACATACACCATAAACAACTGCATTCAACTTCAAACAAAGAAAGCTACATATGCGTTGTCACCTCTGAGGATTACTATCGTTTAATTTAACTCACTATTCAGTAGTTTATTGTCAACATGTATACTAAAAATATCTTCACTCAATCAACACACCTAATACAAAATAAATGAGTTGATTACTCGTTGCAACGCTGATTTATTTTTTAACGTTCATTCACAGCAGGCAAGTATTTTAATTAGCAAAACCAGATGAGCCACACCACTCGACAGTTACCGTACCGTGGACTTGACGAGCGGTCAGTTTATTAAGCTTCTGGAATGAGATGTTCGATCCCTTGTACAATAGTAATGATTCATTTATAATGGTGATTTCTATAACCTAAAGAATCTCTTGAAATTTTAAGGAACTTAATATATTACCTTCAGCATCTCAATATATTTCAGAAAATTTAAATTACCACATTAAAAATGTTTTGACACTCAAATCAAAACCTATAGGCTACTTCCCATTGACATAGAAACATGAAATTTGACAATAAGCGAGGTCTCACAATACAAATAAAGGAAAAACCCGAGAACTTTTGATTTGTTGTTAAAATATCAAATTGTAAAAAAAATTGCAATAACAAACACAAATTTTCATTTAGATCGTCAACCATGATGAAAACCGATGTTGGGCTTATTTCGACTTACCTCGTCGTAAAATGTTCGGTGCTTACATTACCTATATTTATGGAGTTACAGTCACTTAATTATTTTGTAACTTTATTATTGACTGCCTCGTTGGTCTAGTGTTTCCCGGGTTTAATCCTGAGCCGGCCAAATGGTTGTAGCTGTAGCAGCCCGTAGTCGGAAGTTGGCGGTGTTTCACCCCGTGCCTCAGGCACGTAAAGCCGTTGGTCGTGCACTGATCTCTCTCGAGTCTTGTCGGATTACCGTCCCATCGGATTATGAGGGTGAAGGAATAGAAAGTGCACCTGTGCTTGTCTGTAATGTCCTGCACAGATGGCTAGTCTCCGTTGACCGAAATTTAATTATTATTATATAAATAAATAATGAATATTATCGTTGTCAATTAACGGCATTCATGTATCGGTATCGTAAACAGGCAAAAATTGTAGAACTTACGATTCCCGGATGAATAAACTATCTACATACATAATTGAGTTTATAACCTTCAAAGGCTTCCTACTCGCAATTGGGTTACATACGTGGTGAACCATGCTGCAGCTATATTAGTAGTATAGTTGTAGCACGAATGGTCAGCTCGACCGGGAAGGACCACGCTCACAGAATACCAGCGTAAAATAGCAGCTTAACACTGCTGTGTTTCGTATGGTTATGTAGAGAACTGGAGACCTTTTACTGGGAAGAGGCATTCCATCTTAGTCCTCACGGGTGACAACGCATCTGCATTTTGAGTCTTTATTGAGGATAGATGTAGATGTATATGGTCCAGTAACCACTTACCATCAGGTGGACTGTGTGCTCGTTGTCACCTATACTATAAAAAAAATTGTCATGTTTTAATTTTTTATTTTTCGCCGTCTACTATATATTTGCATGTCTTGAAAATTATATATTAGATATAAAGACATGAAAATATAGTCACTACCCTATTGATCATATTATTAGGTCCTTACATAAATTAGCGTTTTGTCGCAGCCACTTTGATCTGAAATATCTCCTCTTTGGTTAAGAATTTCAAATTCAAATTTATAAATTCATTTAGCTGGTATTTGAGTTTTGAAAACAGTCATTCATTTGTTTTATATTACTATTCTGCCGTCGCTTATTGTCGCACAATGAAAACTTATGAAATATCGGTATATTTACGAGTACGGGAGTTCTACCGTAGCGCCAGTGCTGCAGAAACAGCTCGAAGGATTAATGATGTGTGCAGCTGGTGTCGCAACAGAAGCACGGTACGTTTTGGTTTCAACGTTTTCGTTCTGGAAATTTCGACCTTCAGAACCAACCCCGTGGACGGCCGGAGCCCAAAGTGGAAAATGAAGAATTAAAGGCTATAGTGGAAGCAGATCCATCACAAAGCACTTCAGAGATAGCTGCAGCTTTGGGGTAAATAATAAAACTGTATTAATCACTTAAACAAATCAGGAAAGTAAAAACTTGAACGATGGGTACCTCATGAATTGAGTGAATCAACTTGCAAACACGCGTCCCATGCTGTTGCTTTGCTCAACCGACACAATAATGAAGTTTTTTAATCAATTATTACCTGTGATGAAAAGTGGATACTGTACGATAATGGGAAGCGCTCTTTGAAATGGCTGAACCCTGGAGACCCAGCAAATCCTGTCCTAAACGTAAGACTAGATGGCGTTACTAGCCACGTAAACAAGTTCACACCATTAAAATAATTATAAATAGTTTTATTTCGTAATAACTCGTAGTTTATAGTAAATTAGGAGTTGAGTGCCAATTCATGCAAGTGTTGTCTAAGCTAAAATCAAGAATAAGTGTCTTTAAAACGGTTTATTAACTCAGCGCCTAAGACATAAACAAAACTAAAAAATAGCTTAAAATTTGAAACAATATCAAATACGCCTTTAAAATAGTGAATATAACATAAGAACTAAGCAATTTATAAATTATTGCTAGAATAGTGACGTTTTGTGAAAATATTCGTGAATTTTAAATTGTCAACAAAATTCAAATTGAAGATAATTAACGGTCATTAAAGAAAACGTAGGATCTTTATCTTAATTTCAACAAGTCTCATAATAACACCGTGGCGTAGAGGCATCGCTTGTTTACTACAGATTATCGTAGACGGGTAACCTCAAGTTCAAAACCCGATACGGTAAAGTTCTTTTGGTACATGTTTCTTTCAAATTAGCAATACCCTTGAAGATAAAAACCACATAGTGATTTGACTAAAATACTTTACATACAAATTGTTTACAATTAACGATAGGGAAGTTACTATCTTGTAATTACCGAATCTTTGAATATTATACCAATAATACGTTATCAAAAGAAATTAGAATGGCAGATGAAAATGTTACAATACGTCGACAAAAACATTGATGAACAGATCATTTGATCTCTCATTTGAATCTACTAATTCAGAAATAGAAGACATAGTTTACCGGACCTGTCTACTGGATATGATAGTGACAAAGAAGACTTTAAGAAAATATTATTACAACTTAGAAACGAACTCGAAAGCGCATTTAGAAATAGTAAAACTAAGCGAGAGAACTTGTCGTTAAAAGACGCTCTAAATAAACAAAATTACAAATATATCATAGAATTTGTCCAGAACCGGGACGAGAGCGATAACGCCAAGGAAGAGGATGTCAAAAACTTGAGGCTGACATTAGATGACGAAGACAACATGAGTTTAATTGATCTCGGACAGAATACGTTAACCAGCGACCCGCCAATAGATGGCGCCACAGTCCATTAAACGATACTTTACGGGAAAAGGAAAATTGTGGCATCTTCATATATAAAGCCAAAGTGGTAAACAACATACTACAACCAGAGGTACCCACACTCCCATTTAATCCCGGTCAGATAGTAGTTAATCGTGCAAGTCAAAAGCTCTGTATTATTAGTAGTAACAAAGTAAATAATATTCTCACTTGGCGCTAAATACGTTTCCTAATTATGATGTATGCCATTATATTTCGACAAACTGTGGAATTAAACAGCTACTAGATAATATTAACACCAAACTTGTCAATTTCAATAAACAGGACTACTGTTTGATTTTTGGAGGAGAACATGACTTTGAGACAACTGCAAATTATTATGATCTAGTTATAAGTATACGCGAAACATTAATGTCAATTAGCTACACTAACCTAGTACTGTGTTTGCCTACATAAATTCAATGGTTATAACAACATCTTTAACTCAAGAGTTGAGACTTTTAATACCTTATTATACAAGATATAGGTAAATATAATTATGCAATATTGTTTGATTCAATTTAAATCTAAAATACGATAACACAATGTTTTATAAGCAAAGTGGAGTACTAAATAGACATGGCATGAAAAACATCTTTAATACTTTAAAGCACTATATTTTCCAAGACTCCAAAGTCTTTCTGCAACTATCGTGTCTAAACTTAAACCTCGTAAAGGCACAATACCCTTTTATTTCGCAGCAGTCACAAATAATAATCATTCTGTAAATATTTCTTCGGTATTATCTAATAAAGATAAAACAGCTTTTTCGTAAGTAAGTGCAAAAATACCTCATTTGCAGTATTGCACCAAAATATTGCAGGTGCACTAAGTAAAATGGAAGATCTAGAATTAGCCCTCAATGAACTACAAGAATCAAATAAACGTGTTATCGCTGTATGTCTCTGAACATTTTATAATTAAAGGTGAGGAGCAATTTTAGCACTAAGTAATTTTCATGTGTCAACCATCTTTCTAGCAATTGCAACGGAGAGGGGTTCTTGTATTTTATTAAGAAATGACTTCAAAGGCGTGCCATTGCATGAGATTAATGAACTATGTATTGAAAAACATTTTGAAATTTGTGGCCTAGAAATTCCACAAATAAAACTAATTATTATATGTATCTATAGAACTCCTAATTCCAATATAA
The DNA here is from genome assembly GCA_029286625.1 of Parnassius orleans. Lineage (NCBI taxonomy): Eukaryota > Metazoa > Arthropoda > Insecta > Lepidoptera > Papilionidae > Parnassius > Parnassius orleans. Next base: position 3,780 of record JAGSMP010003117.1, on the reverse strand, counting down.
ATGTATTTTTTCACAAAATGAATGAAGCGCTATCTAAACTACGCCACAAACACAAACAACGTAAATTAATTGTTTGCGGCGATTTTAATATTGACATACTGGTTCACAATAGCGTAAGTAGTCAGTTCCTAGAACTTATATCAATTTCGGACTCCAGTGTCATATTCAGGAACCAACACGAATTGATAAATGTATCGACAACATCCTTAGTAATATTTCAACTGCGGTAGGTAGGACGCACAACCTGTCTCTCAGATCACGATACAGCTCAAACAATTGAATTTGAAACCAAACAATTAGAAAAAATATCTAAACATTACTTCACAACTACACGTGACTATAGCAAAAATAACCTAAGTAAATTTGTAGAGTGCATTAGCTGTATAACTTTTCTGAAATTTTTAATAGATTAAATACAAATGAGGCTTTTAATGAATTTCACGAAGAATTAACACTATTCTATAAACTTTGCTTTCCCATAATAAGACGGAAAAATAGTTTTAGAGCTAGCGGAATATCTTGGATAACGAAAGGTCTTAAAATTAGTTGCAGAACCAAAAGAATACTAAGATACAACTACTATTTAAATAGAAGTAATAATAATAAATTAGCGTATATAAAATATTCCAAATTGTTAAGAAATGTATAAAAAGCACAATCGCTTTGTAACCAAGGTACATAACCAACTCTCACAATAAAGGTAAAACAACTTGGGACGTAGTCAAACGATATGTTGACGGTTCTGTTCCTAGGACTGGTCCATTCGTAGATAATATTGTCGACAATGGATGTTCATTTACATGTGGATCTGACATAGCAAACATATTTAATAATTTTTCATTGATATAGTTCAAAACTCTACTAGTTCTGCTTCGGCCAATAATGAAGTTAAGTATCCCATCAAATTTTGAAAGTAACGAGTACAGTATTTTTGTAAAACCCACGGATCCTAATGAGTTTTCACACAATAACTTCATTGAAAAATTCAAAGTCGGCAGGGTATGACGAAATTAATTCCGACTTATTGAAACGTATTGCTCTATTTATATCGGAACCTTTGGCTCATTATAAATCTATCTTTCGAACAAGGATGTTTTCCGGACAAACTTAAGTTGTCGATAATAAAGCCGCTACATAAGAAGGGTCAAAATCTGACAAAAATAATTATAGACCTATTGCTTTAACTCAGTCTATCTAAAATCTTTGAAAAATTATGCTCAAAAGGTTAACTTCCTAGATAAATATCACATTCTGGCACCGGAACAATTTGGCTTCAGGAAATACCGATCAACGCAATTAGCTACCTTCACTCTAATAAACAGCATCGTTAATAATATCAACCATAAAATCCCAACATTAGCTCTACTTTTAGACCTCAGCAAAGCATTCGATTTTGTTGATCATTCAATACTCATCTCGAAACTTGAGAAATGTGGAATAAGGGGATCTTCATTGTTATGGTTTCAGTCATATTTAAAAAACAGGAAACAATTCGCTAGAATTACAAAATTTGATACTGAAACAAATAATATAGTTAAGTTTGACTCAAACACAGGATTAATTGTACCGGGGTGCCACAAGGTAGCATATTAGGGCCCCTTTTATTTCTTATTTACGTGAATGATCTTCCACGTGCACTCACACATGATTGTGTCTTGTTTGCAGACGACACGACTATCATTATGGGCTGTAAAAATATAGATACCTATGAGATGGAAATATATAAAACGTTAGAAGATGTTATCCAATGGTTAAACATGAACAAACTAAAAATAAACATTGAAAAAACGAAAATAATTAACTTCAAAACTTATCAGAGTAAAAACATGGAATTGAATATTAGTTACAACAATTCAGTTATACAACAAATAAACACCGCAAATCGATACACATCTTTCATGGAAAGAACATATTAATAATTTATGCATAAAAATAAATAAGTTTGTTTTTGCACTTCGAAAAGTAAAAGACGTAACAAGCAGACATACCTCTATTATGGTATATCACGCTTATATTTGCTCTATTATACGATATGGCATAGTTGTCTGGGGAAATTCCCGCGACATCACGAGGGTGTTTATAGCACAGAAAAAATGTATTAGGACACTGTACGGCATGGATTGGTCGGAATCATGTAAACCGACCTTTAAATCAAATAATCTACTAACTGTTCCCTGCATATACATCTACGAAACAGCTAAATTTGTTAAATACCACAGTCATCTCTTCACCGCTAACGACAATACATTTAAACGAAAAATTAACCACGTGCCCTTAAAAATGCCTGCGCCTAAGCTAGAACTGTTTAAAAAAAACTGTGCTTATATCTCTAATATATAACTCTTTGCCCAAAGGAATGACTGACCTGCCATATAAAAGATTCTGTTGTGCCTTGCGAAAATGGTTGATCCAAGAGTTTCTATACTATTAAAGATTTTCTTAATAATAGCACTTGCCGATTTGGTGCCCACTAAGATATCAGATCTTTCTTTTATTTCTTGTGTCTTCTTTAATAATTCAATAATTTATATAATTGTAATCATTTAATTCAAATAATTGAAATTTAAAAGATTGTTATAATTGAAATTAAATAATTTATTTTTAATTTTTTTTCAAATAGTTCTTATTATTGTAATTTTATTCAAATAATTGATGTAAATTTACTATGATTTTGCATGCCCGTAATGAGGGTGAAATATGTCCTGTGCTATAAGTTTCTTTAACATCTTGTGTACCAACCATATTTCTTGCAAATAAATGATTTATGATTATGATTATGAACGAAAATTGACTCAGAAAAAGTTACTTGTGAGTGTTTGGTGGACTAGCGCCGGTGTCCTTCACTACAGCTTTCTAAAATCTGGCCAAACGATTGCGGCAGATATCTATTATCAACCACTGCAAACCATGAAGGAAGAACTATAAACGAGATTGGTTAATCGCTCTAGGCCACTGCTGCTTCACGACAACGCAGACCACACACTGCACAACAAACAACCACTAAGGTAGATGAGCTTTAATTGGAATGTCTGCGACATCCACCGTACTCGGACTTTGCTCAACAGATTACCATTTTTTCCGGAATTTGGACAACTTCTTACAAGGAAAAAAATCAACTCCGATGCGGCAGTCCAAACCGCCTTCAAAAAGTTTATTGATTCTCGCCCCCATGGTTTTTTTTAGTAAAGGGAGCAATGAACTACCTATGAGATGGCAAAAGTGCATAGAAATATATTTAAAAAAAAAATTACTTTATATTCGTCCCGTACAAAACGCCAATTTCATATTTAAGGACCTAATATTAAAGGAAAGAAAGTGCCGCCGCAGACAGTGACCTTTAAGCATGATATATTCATGTCTAACATACAAACGTGTTAGTCTATCACATTGCATGCTACATGTTTAATTCAATTTTAGTGAAAAGAATAAACATCATTAAAAAGTATTTAAAATGGTTTCTTTTTGGTCAGTCTTTGTGGTATTCCTTGGGGAGACCTACGTTCAGCAGTGGACTTGTGAGGGTTGTAATGATGATGAAACAGAAGTTAACTAATGCTATACTCGTAACTATAGATTTAATATTTAATATGGTAATCATTTCGCATGCAAGCAGGGCAAACTATAGAAATATATCCTACCATGAGGCTATGTGTGAGTGAGACCTCTGTCCAGTTGTGGACTTTTGATAGGCTGTAATGAATAAATCAATGAATTAGAGACTGCTCTATTAATACCAGTAGTAACGGAATATAACTGGCGTTCGGAAAAAAAAGATCAAAA
>JAGSMP010003116.1:0-14087 GCA_029286625.1 Parnassius orleans | reverse complement strand
GCAGTGGACTTGTGAGGGTTGTAATGATGATGAAACAGAAGTTAACTAATGCTATACTCGTAACTATAGATTTAATATTTAATATGGTAATCATTTCGCATGCAAGCAGGGCAAACTATAGAAATATATCCTACCATGAGGCTATGTGTGAGTGAGACCTCTGTCCAGTTGTGGACTTTTGATAGGCTGTAATGAATAAATCAATGAATTAGAGACTGCTCTATTAATACCAGTAGTAACGGAATATAACTGGCGTTCGGAAAAAAAAGATCAAAATTTAAGTAGAATAAAACAACAAACAATCCATCCAATTATATTCAAAAGTACAATACAAAGATATCAAAAGTACAACTACAAAAAATTATAATTAACAATAAAGTAAATTAAATTAAACAATATTATATACCATGTCAGTTAATAACAAAAATGTCAATTATGAGCTATAGTCCTATAAAAGTTGTCATCCGTAATTTAAAAGCTCGTTTAGTAAAATGTTTTTGAAGAAGCCACTGGTATAATTTTTTTGAAATGTTTTATAGGAAGATCTTTGATTATGTTTGGTATTTTATTATATATTGTTTTACCCATCCAGTAACAATTTTGCTAAAGTGTTTACTTTTGGTATTTCTAATTACTATCCGATCTGGGTATCTCGTGTTCATGGATACCACTTTGTTAAGTTTATAAAAACTTTTCCCGTGTTGTTTTACAAACTTAGCAACTTCTAATATATACAAACAAGGCACGGGTAAGATTCCCAGTGTCTTAAATAGAGGTCGACATGAGACATCTGGGCCAACACCATGAATGGCACGAACACATTTTTTTTGTGCAATAAAAACTTTATTAATCTATGCACTGTTGCCCCAAATTATAATCCCGTAGCGGATAATCGACTTAATATGTGCAAAATAAGTCATAATTGCAGTTTGTTTTGTTGCCACTTTTGTTAGTCTATAAAGCGCATATGTGAACCTGTTTATTTTATTACATATTTTACAAACTTGTTCTTTCCACTTTAATTCTTTGTCAATAATTATACCTAGGAATGTCACATTAGTTGCACTACAAAGAGTTTGTCCATTATAATTAATATTTATTAAATTATTATTTATATTATTGAAATTTACATATTGAGTTTTACTTAAGTTTATGGGGTATTTATATAGTATTCTCATCTGGTTGGGCTGAATAAATATTTTAAAGGAAATAATAAATAAACAATATATTTAATATACTAACATAAATAAATAAATAATACATAAATAAATAAAAACCCAACTAGATGGAAACCCTCGGCAGGGGAGACCAAACGGCCGAGGGTTAGGGGAGGAGAAACCGGCGGACGATGCGGGCGGTATCGAGGAGCACCGCCTTCTGCATTTGAGCTTGAGCGGTCCGTCACGGAGTCCCAGTCGCCCAGATGACCCGAGAGGCTGACTGGGATTAACCCGTTCGCAGAGACGACTACAGGTATAATTTCGTCGGCAGTCCACCCCACATGTCGGTCACTCCGTGAGCCAGGTCCAGATATTTTGTTCGCTTATCTGTTTCGGCTTTCACGAGGTTCTCGTCATACGGAATGGTGATGTCGACCGTATCTCTGATTGTGCCCGGTCCATCAGCACAATATCAGGCTTATTGGCAAGAATAGTCCTGTCGTGATGATGGCCCGGTCCCAGAGCCTGGCGCGGTCATTTTCGAGCACGGCTTCCGGCAAGTACTTGAATACGGCAATTTCCGGTCCACGAGACCGTATTTCAGAGCGATCCTGGTAGAATTCTGGCTACTGTTGTGCCTGTGCAAGTACTCAGAGTTAGAAAAGCGAACAACCGGAGATGACATGCCTAGTGACTGCCGGATGGCGACAAGCTCGACAGATGTCGACGGTGCCATCCCTAGGATGTATCTCGATAGTTGTTGGTCTTAATAACCTGATCCTGTATCGCACAGACAAAACCCTCGGTTTCCCAAAGAGGTCACCAAACGTAGCCAGTGGAGGGAGCAACTGTGTCTACGAAAGGCACATGTAGAGCCTTGTAGAACCTCCCGGAGCTCTTCTCCTTCCATACGGTCTCCGGTCGGAAATGCTCTGTACTGGCGGGTCTTGCCATTGCTCGTTGGCCAAGGATAGAGGGTAAGTCCTTTACAAGAAATGACGTCCCTATAGAATGGATCATCCGATCTCGTCAGTAATTACGGAGGCTGCACACTTCGCGATTATGCATGGTAAGCGGGCAAAAGCCACGCCCACTATGTTTCCGCGGGTACAGCCTCATAATCGACGATCTCGGTGATGCATCCTATGGGACGTCATAGTAGTGCGGACTTTTCTATCCAGGGCGTTAAGTTCAGTTTGAGTCCACCTAAAGGTATATATGAAAACAGGCATGACCCAACCGTTATATGCGTGTGTCTTATTCACACCGGACAAAAGGCTGTTAAGCACTTTGGTCAAGCGTGCATAAAACATATCGCAAACTGACTGCTTCATACCCGCCTCATCGATACCGATGTTCTGTGACATACCCAGGTATCGGTATGTTTCAGCCTCAGAAAGGGTCCTTATGTTGATGGGCATAGATAAATCTATGCCCTCAGAGTTAGCAACCCTTCCCCTTTCAACATGGAGGACCGCACACTTATCCGTCCCCAGCTCCATTCTAATAGAATTACTAAAATCACTTTAATTAGTAGGTCTTGTAATATGCACAATTACTTAAGTTTATTGTTAAATTATTGTTTAGCCCTGTTACCTCAAATATTGTTTGATTAATGTCAAAATATGTTTTGTCAGTGACATATTTTTATTTGTTGTGACTATTACTGCGACGTCATCTGCGAATAAAATACTTTATATTTAGTAATTTCAGGTAAGTCGTTTAAATATATCAAAATAAAAGTGGACCTAGTACACTACCCCTGAGGTACCCCTATTTCAAATTTGGATCTATAACTTTGACTTACATCTCTATTGTCAAGTTTAGCACCTCAACACATTGATGCCTGTTTTGTATGAATGACTTAATCCAGTGATATGCTAGGCCTCTAATTCCGTTTTGATCTAATTTGAACAAAGCTGATCGTGATACGAAGTCAAAAGCTTTTGACATGTCGCATGTAGTAAATAGTCCGTCATTAGTATTTTGTAAAATATTTTTATTAAATTGCGGCCAGTGTCGTGGATTTTGATTTTGAACCATACTGAGTTGGATTTATTCTATTAGACTTATTTAGGAAAGTCATGACCTTTTTGTACATGACTTTTTCAAAAATTTTTGATAATATAGGTACCAATGTCACTGGACGGTAATTTTCCATTAGTGTTTTTTCTTCTTTTTTATATAATGGTTTTATAATAGGCGTTTTTAATTTTTCTGGAAAGGTGCCAGATTCCATTGATAAATTAACTAAATAGGCTAATACCTTACTAATTTGATTTTTGCACGCTTTGATAACATTTGTATGCCATCATAACCTTCTGAATTTGTATTATTTAATGTCATTATAATTTTACTTATATCATATTCATCGACCGCTGTTAAATAAATTGAATTTTTAAGTCTATTTTTTGTATTACTGTATATAATTTTATTTGTCAAATTAATATAGTAATTACTAAAGGCTTCAGCTATTTTCATAGGTTTAGTTATTATAGAGTTATTGTGTTTAATTGTCAATGTGTTTATCTGCTGCTATTTCCCTAGTTCATTCTTTAATTCCAGGTTGATTTTACAATATTTGTACTATTGAGTATAAACTTATTATTACTATTTGCGTAATTGATGCATCTTTCAGAAGCCTTGTGTAATTGTTATATGCAACTTTATTATGATTTGTTTTATTAATGTAATATTTGTAACGTAATATTTTTTCGTAGAACAACTTTTTAATACCTTTTGATATCCATTTTATATGTGGTCTAATGTTAGATTTAATTTTATTACCGAAAGCAAAGTTTATAAAACAGTTAAAACAGTTCATAAAATTTATTGAAAGCTAGATCTAGGTCAGTTTCCAAAACACTTCAGAAAACGATAAACTTTCTAAATAAGACTGAAACTTATTAATGTTTTCTTGAGAATAACTTTTGAAAGAGAAAACAATTTTGGCAGGACCTTCTTTTTGCTTACGGTAAACCTTAACATTTGAGCAGTTTCGTGATCCGATAACGAAAGTGAAGAATTTTCGCAGTGGCATTTGGTATGTTACTAATAACGTGATCAATACAGGACTGTCCTCTAGTAGGTCTTGTAATATGCAGATGAAAATTAAATGTTTTAATAATATCTGTAAATGTAGTCGTTACATTATTCATTTAGCGTATTAATGTTTATACGGCTATTACAATTTTTTTTTTTGAATATTTATACATTTATACAACAACAATTCAAGTTTTTGAAAAATAATCACAATGCTGTTTTATTTTAGTCGGTGTTCGATATATATATAATTAATATATTGCTATGGGGATTAACACAGAACAACATTCAAAATGGAACGAAACAGCCAAGTCATCAAAACAAGTTATCTTTTAAAAGGCATTCCTCTTTAACCATAATACAAGATCCACCTCGTTTTTGTTCCGTGAAAATACGACGCTATTTCATAGTTTTAATTATCATATTCTTTTCTTCTCCAGATTTTACAAAAGTTTCCGTAAAACAAAGGACATCTGATTCATTTGATCCTTAAGCTCTGAAAGTGTAATTTCGGTTATTTCCTTTAGACAACAGACCTTGAATATTTTGATGCAATATATTAAAACCGTTGGCAGACTTAGGAACGAAAAAGTTGCATTATTTAGCGTGGGCGTCGATGTAGTTTGTAACATTTTATTCTTATTGGGAAAATAATAGGTATAGTTTTTTTAGCGGCCTTCATATTATTAGAACATATTAAGCTCGATTGCAATGTATGTTGTCTTGTCAATATTTGTTACGTTTGCTGCCTTGAAATAATAAGGGATAGTGCCTTTTTTCAGGCAATCACGTTGTGATATTTTCTAGCATCATTATGCTTTTTTTTGTAATAGTTTTATGTGTCGCATTGTATTTTTAAATGTAAGAAACTGTAGATTATATTCATTTACATCTATATTAAAGTTGATTTTTTTGCAAATATAATTTAAATAGAATTTCATATTTACATTACGATATTTCATATAAATAAAAGTACAATTTTTTAAACATTTAGACCATAAATAAAATTTATTATTTAATTTATATACATTAAGATATGGATTATAATTAACGGGCATAATATAAACAGTGACTTTCTTCAAAATGTTGAGAATGGAACAAAAATTAAAATGTAATAATTCAGGATTTTTATCATTACCCCTACACCTAATACAACAATATCATTATCGGATAAATTATTAACCATATTAGTACAATAGTGTACAATTTCACTACTAGTTGCATTGTTCATTATATATGCCGAAGGATTGTATTTATCATTCCATTTTCCAAGTCTTGTTTTAATTAATGCCGCTGATAGGTCTCAGCAATTGCTCATCACCTATTATGTGTATATTGATTTTGCTGCAAATTTTAGTACTTACCTTCTTTTTGTTTGTATCTGACGTATCACTACGAGAATACACATTACTAATTCATTAAATCTTGGTAGTAAATTGTCTCTATAAAGATTGCTATTGTCTTTACTAGATGGCGTTGTTTGATATTTACATTGTTCTTGTTGTTTAGTAGGGCTTTTCGTTTCAATTGAAGAGAAACCAATTTACTTTATTTATATTCTTCTTTTTTTACATGTGGAGCTCTTTTGGAATTAAATTTTTAGAGGAGTGGGTTTGCATAATTGGTTTAGTTTATTAATTTTTAATTCATATTCCGAAATTTTATTTTTTAGGGCAAAATTGATAAAATATTCTCAATTTCATTTTCTTATTTCTGTAAGATAACCTATTTTCTTCTAATTCTTCTATCTTTTCCGTAAACAGAACCTTTCTGGGCAACTTCTATTTAATTCACACGTTTCTAGTAGTGACGAAGACTGGGCTCTTGCTCGTCCGATGACAGAGAGTCGAAAATTTCACAGGTATATTAATCCGATATTTATTTCTGATTGTTATATATTGATGGTGTACGTGTTGTTCTTTATTCATAAATATTCTTTACATTTCCACTTATTTTAGTATCAACCGTCATTAAATAAAATCTTTTATTTGAAACATTTGTATAATCCAAATGGAAATGTTCACAGCTAGAACAAGTTAAGTATTTTTGTCTGATATAACAATTTACATTTAAAACATACATTCATTTTGCGTATTTCTGGTTTTATCTTTCAAGATTAATATAATTTGTACATATTACTTTAATGCCACTCTATAAATAAGCGTCCTCTGTTGGCCAAACGGCTGATAACGTTTGTGGTAATCGAATAAACATAAGCGTAGTTTTAACATTTGCCATAAGATGGAACTATTTTTTTTATTTATTTTCAATAATTATCATAATACTAAAATAATCACCCAAGTATCTCGAAATTTGAGTTAGTATAAAAGAATAATCGTTCTTTAGTTACAGTGATTGTTTGTTTTGTCCACCAAAGAAATAATAACAAAATATTTTTTGAATGAACTATGTAACGGTCTTTTATATTTTTGAAATTATAAGCTCAATTAATGGTTACTTTCCTGCAATTCTTATGTTATCCACTTAGTTTTTTTGATAAAAAACAGTTTTCGTTCACTTTATCACACATTTTGATATTTCTTTTGTTATTAAACACTTCAACGTTAGTTCCATATAAAATTTAAATTAACAATGTTCACACTTAACACTTCAACAGGATAAAGTTTGTAGTCTTTAGTTACATGATTATGAACTCACTTATCTAAGAAATAACAAAAATTGTTTACATTTAATATTTTTAAAACTTATAATATTACGGAGCCGATGTTGACGTGACAACAACGACATCTACTCAATAAGGTAAGTTTTTCATTCAAATACGAATAAAATTAAAATTTCGAATTCTAATCCGATTTAAATATTCTTTTATATTTGACATTCCAATTTTAAAGAGTATTTCATTGCACCAAGCTTTTATGTGAGTTCAACGTTTTGAGTTTTCAAACATTTGTCAAAATAAAATGTAATTTATTTCAAAAGCACTAAGGAGTAGGCAAAAAGGCACTATCCCTTATTATTTCAAGGCAGCAAACGTAACAAATATTGACAAGACAACACATACATTGCAATCGAGCTTAATATGTTCTAATAATATGAAGGCCGCTAAAAAAGAAACTATACCCTATTATTTTCCCAATAAGAATAAAATGTTACAAACTACATCGACGCCCACGCTAAATAATGCAACTTTTTTTCGTTCCTAAGTCTGCCAACGGTTTTAATATATTGCATCAAAATATTCAAGGTCTGTTGTCTAAAAAGGAAATAACCGAAATTACACTTTCAGAGCTTAAGGATCAAATGAATCCAGATGTCCTTTGTTTTACGGAAACTTTTGTAAAATCTGGAGAAGAAAAGAATATGATAATTAAAAACTATGAAATAGCGTCGTATTTTTCACGGAACAAAAAACGAGGTGGATCTTGTATTATGGTTAAAAGAGGAATGCCTTTTTAAAAAGATAACTTGTTTTGATGACTTGGCTGTTTCGTTCCATTTTGAATGTTGTTCTGTGTTAATCCCCATAGCAATATATTAATTATATGTATATATCGAACACCGACTAAAAATAAAACGGCATTGTGATTATTTTTTTTAAAAACTTGAATTGTTGTTGTATAAATGTAATTATAAATATTCAAAAAAAGATTGTAATAGCCATGATATAAACATTAATACGCTAGTAAATGATAATGTAACGACTACATTTACAGATATTATTAAAACATTTAATTTTCATCTGCATATTACAAGACCTACTAGAGGACAGTCCTGTATTGATCACGTTATTAGTAACATACCAAATGCCACTCATGAAAATTCTTCCGCTTTCGTTATCGGATCACGAAACTGCTCAAATGTTAAGGTTTACTGTGCAAAAAGAAGGTCCTGCTAAAAATTGTTTTCTTTCAAAAGAAGTTATTCTCAAGAAAACATTAATAAGTTTCAGTCTTATTTAGAAAGTTTATCGTTTCTGAAGTGTTTTTGGAAACTGACCTAGATCTAGCTTTCAATGAATTTTATGAACTGTTTCAACTGTTTTATAAACTTTGCTTTCCGGTAATAAAATTAAATCTAACATTAGACCACATATAAAATGGATATCAAAAGGTATTAAAAAGTTGTTCTACGAAAAATATTACGTTACAAATATTACATTAATAAAACAAATCATAATAAAGTTGCATATAACAATTACACAAGGCTTCTAAGAAGATGCATCAATTACGCAAAAAAACATAGTAATAATAAGTTTATACTCAATAGTACAAATATTGTAAAATCAACCTGGAAAATTATTAAGAATGAACTAGGGCAAATAGCAGCAGATAAACACATTGACTTAATTAAACACAATAACTCTATAATAACTAAACCTATGAAAATAGCTGAAGCCTTTAGTAATTACTATATTAATTTGACAAATAAAATTATATACAGTAATACAAAAAATAGACTTAAAAATTCAATTTATTTAACAGCGGTCGATGAATATGATATAAGTAAAATTATAATGACATTAAATAATACAAATTCAGAAGGTTATGATGGCATATGTACAAATGTTATCAAAGCGTGCAAAAATCAAATTAGTAAGGTATTAGCCTATTTAGTTAATTTATCAATGGAATCTGGCACCTTTCCAGAAAAATTAAAAACGCCTATTATAAAACCATTATATAAAAAAGAAGAAAAAACACTAATGGAAAATTACCGTCCAGTGACATTGGTACCTATATTATTGTTTTTGAAAAGTCATGTACAAAAGGTCATGACTTTCCTAAATAAGTCTAATAGAATAAATCCAACTCAGTATGGATTTCAAAATCAAAACCACGACACTGGCCGCTTTAATTTAATAAAAATATTTTACAAAATACTAATGACGGACTATTTACTACGGCTATCTTCTTTGACATGTCAAAAGCTTTTGACTTCGTATCACACGATCAGCTTTTGTTCAAATTAGATCAAACGGAATTAGAGGCCTAGCATATCACTGGATTAAGTCATTCATACAAAACAGGCATCAATGTGTTGAGGTGCTAAAACTTGACAATAGAGATGTAAGTCAAAGTTATAGATCCAAATTTAGAAATGGGGTACCTCAGGGTAGTGTACTAGGTCCACTTTTATTTTTGATATATTTAAACGACTTACCTGAAATTACTAAATATAGAAGTATTTTATTCGCAGATGACGTCGCAGTAATAGTCACAACAAATAAAAATATGTCACTGACAAAACATATTTTTGACATTAATCAAACAATATTTGAGGTAACTTAAGGCTAAGTAACAATAATTTAACAATAAACTTAAGTAATTGTGCATATTACAAGACCTACTAATTAAAGTGATTTTAGTAATTCTATTAGAATGGAGCTGGGGACGGATAAGTGTGCGGTCCTCCATGTTGAAAGGGGAAGGGTTGCTAACTCTGAGGGCATAGATTTATCTATGCCCATCAACATAAGGACCCTTTCTGAGGCTGAAACATACCGATACCTGGGTATGTCACAGAACATCGGTATCGATGAGGCGGGTATGAAGCAGTCAGTTTGCGATATGTTTTATGCACGCTTGACCAAAGTGCTTAACAGCCTTTTGTCCGGTGTGAATAAGACACACGCATATAACGGTTGGCCGCGCCTGTTTTCATATATACCTTTAGGTGGACTCAAACTGAACTTAACGCCCTGGATAGAAAAGTCCGCACTACTATGACGTCCCATAGGATGCATCACCGAGATCGTCGATTATGAGGCTGTACTTGCCGCGGAAACATGGTAGGCGTGGTTTTTGCCGCGCTTACCATGCATAATCGCGAAGTGTGCAGCCTGTAATTACTTTCTGACGAGATCGGATGATCCATTCTATAGGGACGTCTTTGTGATAAAGGACTTACCTCTATCCTGGCCAACGAGCAATGGCAAGACCCGGCAGTACAGAGCATTTCCGACCGGAGACCGTATGGAAGGAGAAGGAGCTCCACGGGAGGTTCTACAAGGCTCTACATGCCTTTCGTAGACACAGTTGCCTCCTCCACTGGCTACGTTTTGGTGACCTCTTTGGGGAAACCGAGGGTTTTGTCTGTGCGATACAGGATCAGGTTATTAAGACCAACAACTATCGGAGATACATCCTAAGGATGGCACCGTCGACATCTGTCGAGCTTGTCGCCATCCCGGCGAGTCACTTAGGCATGTCATCTCCGGTTGTTCGGCGCTTAACTGAGTACTTGCACAGGCACAACTTAGAAGCCAGAATTACACCAGGAGCTCGTTTCTGAAATACGGTCTCGTGGACCGAAATTGCCGTATATAAGTACTTGCCGGAAGCCGTGCTCGAAAATGACGCGCCAGGTTTCTACTGGGACCGGGCCATCATCACAGACAGGACTATTCTTGCAATAAGCCCGATATTGTGCTGATGGACGGGCACAGTCAAGGATATTTTTGTCGACATCACCATTCCAGATGACGAGAACCTCGTGAAAGCCGAAACAGATAAGCGAACAAAATATCTGGACCTGGCTCACGAGGTGACCGACATGTGGGTGGACTCGCCGACCGAAATTATACCTGTAGTCGTCTCTGCGAACGGGTTAATCCCAGTCAGCCTCTCGGGTCATCTGAGGCGACTGGGACTCGTGACGGACCGCTCCAAGCTCAAATGCAGAAGGCGGTGCCTCGATACCCGCATCGTCCGCCGGTTTCTCCTTTTCCCTAACCTCGGCTGTTTGGTCTCCCTGCCGAGGGTTTCCATCTGGTTGGGTTTTATTTATTTATGTATTATTTATTTATTTATGTTAGTATATTAAATATATATTTATGTTTATTTATTATTTCCTTTAAAATATTTATTCAGCCCAACCAGATGAGAATACTATATAAATACCCCATAAACTTAAGTAAAACTCAATATGTAAATTTCAATAATATAAATAATAATTTAATAAATATTAATTATAATGACAAACTTTTGTAGTAGCAACTAATGTGACATTCCTAGGTATAATTATTGACAAAGAATTAAAGTGGAAAGAACAAGTTTGTAAAATATGTAATAAAATAAACAGGTTCACATATGCGCTTTATAGACTAACAAAAGTGGCAACAAAACAAACTGCAATTATGACTTATTTTGCACATATTAAGTCGATTATCCGCTACGGGATTATAATTTGGGCAACAGTATAGATTAATAAAGTTTTATTGCACAAAAAAATGTGTTCGTGCTATTCATAGTTGGCCCAGATGTCTCATGTCGACTCTATTTAAGACACTGGGAATCTTACCTGTGCCTTGTTTGTATATATTAGTTGCTAAGTTTGTAAACAACACGGGAAAAGTTTTATAAACTTAACAAAGAAGTGGTATCCATGAACACGAGATACCCAGATCGGATAGTAATTAGCGAAATACCAAAAGTAAACGCTTTAGCAAAAATTGTTACTGGATGGGTAAAACAATATATAATAAAATACCAAACATAATCAAAGATCTTCCTATAAAACATTTCAAAAAAATTATACCAGTGGCTTCTTCAAAAACATTTTACTCTGTAAACGAGCTTTAAATTTTATATACGTAAAAAAACATTAGCTACGCTTAGGGATAACGTAACGGGTAAATAAACGCCTTGATACGTATCCTGAACTAATTTATTAAACAATAATTTAATTTGACCTTATAGCATTACGATACGCAGATATATATGCAACAAAGTACTACTAGCGCCATCTAGACTTTACAAAATAAAACAAAATTTTAACATTTAAAACATTATTTGCTCTTAAACATACTGCCCACCAAGGACATTTAATTAAAATGTCCTTAATTAGCGAATGCCGCCCACCATGCTCCTATTACATTGACAGTGGTGGGTATATTTACACATACAACACATAACAATAGAATTTTAAATTTAAATCTATGACAATATAAACAATAAAATATAGAAGTAACTAAACAATAACACATGCTGATACAACGGTAAATTGAGACAATCTAAAGTTTTTATATTACTTTCAATCTGGCAATATGCAATTTTGAGGTTGGTCGTTTCAAAATTGAAGATCTAGTACGCAATGTAACCACACGGGTTATATTGTCCTCGCCCGGATGTTTTTGTATAACGCGACAAGTAACCACTGTCCTGGGGAAGATCATCCTCCTTACTAACACAATGTCACCCAAATTTGGTTCTGCAATTTGACGCGACCATTTATATCGGTGCATTAACATGACCAAATATTCTTGTGACCAACGTTTCCAAAATGATTGCAATAATTTTTGTACTAATTGCCACCTAGACAATGAATTTACGTTACTGAATCATAATTCCTATCGATTGCATTAACTAATGGTTCCCCAACCAAGAAGTGACCTGGAGTCAATGGCAGTGATTCAGGATCGTCTGAATTAACAGTTGTCATTGGTCGAGAGTTGAGGCATGCCTCGATTTGAGTAAGAAGAGTGCTCATCTCTTCAAACGTTAGAGTCGTTTCTCCAATAACTTCCTCAAGTGGTACTTGTAGATTTTACACCCGCTTCCCAAAGTCCTCCAAAATTTGGTCTGGGGTATAAAGTGCCACTCTGTTCCTGTTTTTTCTAGGTGTTCTGCAATTTCCGGCTGAATGGAACTTAGCTCGTAGTTCCTTAGATGCGCCGCCACGAAAGTAGTCCCGTTATCCGACCATAGTGTGAGCATTTTCCACGTCTGGCTATAAATTCGGAAGGCTGCAAAAGGCCTGACTAGTCATATCACTAATAACTCTAGATGTATGGCTCTTGTAACCATACATATAAAAATACAAATATAGCCTTTGTATGCGGTGGTCGCGACCCTTGGTCGTTCTGATCTGGATAGGCCCTGCATAGTCCACTCCACTGTTGAGAAATGGCCTCGCAGGTGTGCACCTTACAGATGGTAAATCACCCATGAGCTGATTGTGAGTAGTTGCACTATTTTTTACATGTAACGCATTTATGGATATGTTGTTTTACCAAAGCCTTAGCTCCTATCACCCAATAAGCTGTCCTAAATAATTGAGCATCAACTGCTGTCCTCCGTGAAGAGTTTGAATGTGTGCATCTGCAATGATCAATTTAGTGAATGGAGAATCACGAGGTAGAACAATAGGGCGCTTAATGGTATCCTCAATCACTGCATTTCTCAGGCGACCGGCAACTCTAATTATTCCGTTGTCATCCAAATAAGGACCCAATGTTCTAATTTGCTTCCTTTCTTTTTATAGGCCTTCCAGATTTTAAGTCCGTATTCTTCCGTGAACTCCTCCAGTTGTGCCTTCTTAGGCAACACTGTAAAGCTCTCTATTTCTGTCTTTTGTAAATAGCGATTCTTTACGGACCTTTGAGAAATTTTGCATAAGCGACAACTCAAAAAGTTTTATGAGTGATGAGTACCGCTTAAAAGTGAGTCTGCTTCACCTTTAGTAACTCACTCCACATATGTTTTACCGATTCTTCTTCTTTTGTATATAAATTCTCTGGTCTATTATAGGATATATGTTGTTCTTCAAAAACTAGGTCCTGAAAACCATAAATCATTTTCCGCCAGTAACGCAGGTGAGACACCCTGGATGCGCAATCTGCTGGATTTTGCTTGGTGGAGATATGACACCATTGTGATGATTCTAGGGTAGTCAGAATTTCTGACACCTATTTCCAACAAACGTTTTCAGCGGCTCGGATGGTTATTGAGCCAGGCCAGAACGATGGTGGAATCAGTCCACGCATGCACCTCGTTCTTAGAAATATAAATACTTGACGTTTCCGCTAAAAGTCGCGCCAACAAAACTGCTCCGCATAGTTCCAGCCTTGGAATGCTCACTTGTTTGACAGAGCTACCTCGTTTTGCTACACAAGTGATGTTTTAACTTTATTTGAACTATCGGTAA
>JAGSMP010003115.1:0-14171 GCA_029286625.1 Parnassius orleans | reverse complement strand
CGTTCTTAGAAATATAAATACTTGACGTTTCCGCTAAAAGTCGCGCCAACAAAACTGCTCCGCATAGTTCCAGCCTTGGAATGCTCACTTGTTTGACAGAGCTACCTCGTTTTGCTACACAAGTGATGTTTTAACTTTATTTGAACTATCGGTAATTCGCAAATATATATATGATAAGGATATAGAACGACGAGTGAACGCAGGAAATAGAGTAAATGGGACTCTACACTCTGTTGTGAAAAGTCAGAATGTGTCCAAAAAGGCACGTATGGCAATTCACAATGCTGTGTTAGTCCCTACTTTAATGTATGGTAGTGAAAGTTGGGTGTGGCAGAAGAAGCACGAGAGTAGAATAAATGCTGTAGAAATGCAGTCATTAAGGAGTATGTTAGGGCTGAATCTAAATGACACAGTGAGAAATTGTGTGATAAGAGAAGAGTGTGGTTTGCAAGATGATGTTGTGACCAGGATTAAGAAAGGAATGCTTCGGTGGTTTGGTCAAGTAGAAAAAATGAATGAGGAAAGAGTGACAAAGCAAATTTATGTGGCAGAGGTGAACGGCAGAGTCTGGAAGGGACGCCCTAGGCGAAAATTTATCGACCAAATTGGCGATATATTGAAAATGGGCCAAATTAAGAGTACCCTTAACAGACGAGCATGTATGCGTAGGTATATGGATGTGGAGCAGGCGAGAGAGGTGTGTCAGGATCGTGCCAAATGGAAGTCCATAGTCTCTGCCTACCCCTCTGGGTGACAGGCGTGAGTGTTTATGTATGTATGTCCATAATTATAAAATTCAGTATCACCTAATTAATAAAAATGTGCAACAATAAAATTACATAGGTATTAAAAAAAGCATGTTGGTCGTTCGACACCTAAATTATATAAAAATGCATTTTTCAATTTCACTAATCAACGTTGCTGCGTAAATTTCTTATTCTTTGGGCACTTCAAAAATTAATTTATATAGAAAACAGTATTTCCAGTTACCAATGTACAGATATTAACTAAATTACGTATTTCCATTCATAAAAATATTTATAATTGAGTATTAACTCTTAAAAAACTAAATTATATTTGAACGAAGTCGCTCCAACACCGACGCGCGGTCCACCCTCGATGATGTCCGAAAACGGACTGCGACAGAGCTCGCGGGTGATTACAGGGCGACGGAGTAGGCACGCTCGCTCGAAAATATTCAATTTCGGGGAAAAATGATATTTTCCCTCGACGTCTAGTTTCTATGATGTTAATGCTGTTAGCCTATGCGGCTCTTACAACTTCATCGAACTCAGAGCTCGCGAGCTATAAAAAAGGGGCGGGAGGGAGATTATTTATTTCACTTCCGCAACGTTTCACTAAAATCGATAATCTTGGGGGAGTGGGATAATATTCCATTCACTTCAGTAGTCACGTTAACATAACATGGATGAGTTATCTAACGGCCGTCCGAACAGGGGGTGGCGGGCCCCGGCTCTGACGACTAACTCGTATCGTTCAATGTTCTGGGCGGTGAGAACCGCCCAGGGACGCGGGTGTACTGTGCGTACGCGGTGTGGAGGGGTGTGCGGCGCGCCCGTCTGCGGACCCGCTGCGTCCCATCCGTTGCAGTCCAAGGTCCAGTTGCAAGGTGAGTGAGTAGTGTTTATGTGTGAATGGCCGGCGACACTTCGGTCGTCGGCATCTAGCGGAACGGGGAGTTCTATTAGAACATTACGGGGCCTTCGGAGGCTTTCCGTGACGTTCGGAGTCGGAGCGTATGTGGCTGCGTTTACCACTAGCGGGTTGGGATGTGTCTCGGCCCTCTCGAATTAGCGCTGAGATATCTGCTTGAAGTACTCAGAGATCTTCGGAAGTTGACAGTCTCTGTGTAAGTCGGAGTTTCGCTGGTACCACCGAGCTCCGGTGGCTATGCGAATGAATCTATTTTGGACGACTTGGAGGTCGTACAAATGTCTATGGGCCGCGTGCGCGAAAACTACGTCTTACGCACGCTTTATAAAGGGGAGCTTGTGTCTTAAGGACAGTTTGCTCTTGCTGTTAACTAGCAGGTGGAGGCGACTAGTAGGGAATTTTTCGCGGTATCGGACATCACGAATGTGCTTCGCGAATGTCATACCGTGAGCGTGGTTTGAAAGTGTATTGCTACACTTTTTTCAGGATTTACTTCGATTCTCCATAAGCGGAACCAATCGCCTAAGCGGTTGACTGCTGTTTGAAGCATCTCGGTAAGGATTCTTTTATAATGATGGGCGACGTAAAGTGCCGTGTCATCGGAAAAAGAGCAGTATTCACTACTGGGTCCTTAGGGATGTCACTCGTGAAGAGTGTGAAGAGTATTGGGGAGAGGATGGAGCACTGTGGGACTCCGGCCTTGAGGGGACGTTTTGTGGAGCCAGTGCCCTATTCGATACCGAAATTGGCGATTGGCAAGAAAAGCTCTGATGATGTGGATGAGCCTGTCAGGCACTTTGAGTTTGTACAGCTTGAAAAGCAAGCCGTCGTGCCATACTTTGTCAAACGCTTTTGCGACATCGAAGAAGAAGGCACCGGTCGAAGTGATTCTACGACTTCTTCTTGGGAGGTTGAAACCTTTCAGAATGTATTCTGTAAGGCGATGTAGCCGGTCGGTACACGAGATTTCGGGTCTGAAACCGAACTGTTCGTCTGGAAGAAGTTTATTAGCAAAGATGTATTTACGAAGGCGAATCAATATGAGTCGCTCGTAAACTTTTCCCAGTGTGCTGAGAAGGCTGATTGGTCTGTAACTAGAGGCTAAGTTGCGCGGTTTCCCTGGTTTCGGGATTCCTATTACATCTGCCTCTTTTCAGGCATCCGGGAAGGAGCAGCTGGAAAGAAGAGCGTTGAATATGCCCACTAGGAGGCATATCAGTGGCGCGGAGAGAGATTTCAGCACCCTGTTGCTTACTCCGTCGGGGCTGTGTGCTGATTTCTTTTTGAAGTTTTTTATTGCTTCTGTGACTTCGTCGACTGTCACAGGCTCTAAGAGTCGCCCGCTGGTGGTAGTGCAGACTTACGCTCGACCTCCGCTTCGACCTCTGCAAGGTGAGTGGAGCAATCGATTCGCTAGAGGGAATACATGGGCTCTTTAAGCTGTTTGCGAGGCATTCGGCCTTTTCAGAGTCGTCAAAGGCGAGTCGCAAAAGATCGGGTTTTCCTGGTCTAATGAGTGGCGGCATATGTGAGGATTGTTCTACTTTCAGAGCTCGGGTCGACTGCTGTCCGACTGCTGTGCGACTCGATGTCCGTCAGCAGGTTATCCCACTTATCACTTATCATGTCTAAACTCTTTGATGCTCTATTTCACCTCGTTTTGGAGGTTGCGCAGTCGGAATTTGTTGTCTATGGTACGATAGTGATCATAATGTCTTAGGGCCGAGTTCTTCGCTCTAGTCAGCTGTCGAATATCACTCGGAAGCTTCATGTGTCGATTGCTCGACACACGAATCAACTGTAGCATTCTTCAACTGTAGAGGTGAGGTGAGCCGATAGGGCGCTAATCGCCTCATTGGCCTCCTCTGGCGAGTCTATCTTGTCAAGGATTTTGTCTAGGTGCTGGGAGGTAGTAGACTCGAGTTTGACCTCAATTTTACGCCAGTCCACGATGATTTTGGTCTGAAGGACCTCACCTGCAGGCTGGCCCAGCTGCATTAGGACTGGTCTATGGTCCGAGTCGAGTTCTAATATTGTTTCAATCGATGATATCGACAAGCGGACATCTTTGAGTATAGCTACGTCAAGGACGTCCTCTTGGTGAATGGATGCAAATGGGTAGCGAGTTGGGGTCTCGGGCGCGATAACATCCGGAGCGGAGCGATGGCCAGAGAGAGCTAACTTACATATAGAGACTTCTATGTTGGCTCATGGGGCGGGGGGGGGGGGGGGTGTCGATCGGTACGCAATGCAAGGACCTTTTGTAGTAGATCAAGGTGCTGCCTCTAGGGCTGGTCAACCTATAATTTCTAACTATGGTGTTATTTGCGATCTTAGAGTCGCGATGGCTAGGCTTCAAGAAGGTCTCTTGCACCAGCATAACATCTACATCGTGTTTACGCAGGAAGAGCGCGATCTCGTCTTTTTGATCTTTAAAGCCGTTTGCGTTAAATAACGCGACAGTTAGAGAGCGTGGTTTGGTTCTACCTAAAGATTGTACTGCCATTTTGATTTTTAATTGAGGTATTTAGGCGCACTGGAAAGACCAGATTGCGTCGATTAGCCCTATGTGCTCAATCGTGGCGTTGAGCTTATCCTGTGGCGTCATGGCTTCGCGTAGTTTGCGTGCCAAAGAAGATAATTCAGCAACGTTAATGTTGCTGATAAAGCCGCAGACTAGAGAGAAGTCAGCGGCGAAAGAAGACGAGCCATGTGGGACGGGCTTCGATTTTGGAGCTTGTGAGGTCGGCGCTGGCCGTGAGGCGACGATCGCCGGTGGTTTCTCCCAAGCGTTGGGTTTTGGCGCGGAGGGCGCGAGAGGGTTAGCACCTTGCTCGGCCGCCCCGCTGACTGGGGCGGGCTTGGTGACGATTTGAGGCCCGGAAGTGGGCACGGAATACGGTGCGAGTTTGGGGGCAGGCAGCCGAGAGCGTGACACACTGGCGTGACCCGCGCGTCCGGGACGACTTTTACCCCCGCGCTGCTTCCTTTGCGGCGCTTTGGTACACCCGCGATAGTTCGCTGGGTGTCCCTCTTCGCGGCAATTGACGCAGCTCGGGAATTCAACCGACTCGGGCGTGCGGGAGCAGCCAATGGTGCCGTGGTCACCTAGGCACTTGACGCACCTAGGCCTGGCGTAGCAATTTTTGGCCGATTTGCCGTATAATTGGCATCGGTGGCACTGGCCAACGATGCCCCTATGATGAGGGGCTTCAACTGCAATCCCTGTTAGGTTGGAGATGCGCCGAACGTTAAAAATCTCCTTGCTTTCTGGAGACAGGTCCAGAATGACTAGGCATAAATCTAAGAAGCGTTTCTTGTCGGTCAGGTGGTGCATTCTATGCACCTCCCGGACCGGGAGATTTTGGGCTTTGAGGTCTTATAATATGTGCTCAGTCTCGAGCTCTTTGGGGAGACCGCAGACGACCACACGAAGGTTACGCTCCTCTGGGGGCGTATGTGTGGAAGCTTATTTGCTGGGCGCGCAGATGATTTGTTACACTGCGGAATTCCTCGGTCGAGTTTACGAACATGCAAATGACTTGTCCAGTGTTTTGCACCTTACGGCAATAGATTTTTTTGGAGTCCAACCAGTATGATAGGTTGCTCCATTTTGTTTTGTCTTGGATGACGATGGGAGTCGGCGGCTTTTCCCTACGTTCAGCACCCATTGTTCAGGGCCCCATTTACTGCGGGCTTAGCCGCAGGCTTGGAGGCTTGAGCGTGCGTCGCAGGGGCTGTTTTTGGCCGGAGTGGACGGTGGGACGAGGGTGCCGAGTTTGGCTCGGCTGCCTTTTTTGGGGCTACGCGTTTGCGCTTTTTGCCCTGGACGAGGGTGAAGCCTTCATCTTCGGGCTTGAGTGAGACGCGCGTGTCGGTCTCCATGTCGGAGCCTGATTCGGCATCCCTAGAAGACTCGATACGGGCCGCGGGTGGACATCGCGGTAGGCGCGGGGGACGCGGCATCGTAGAGCGTGTCTATGGACACGGGGGTCGTATGTCCGGTGCTTGGCGACAAAGGGTCGTCAATCGGCACAATCGGACGGTCAGTAGGGGGCCAGACATGCTGGGTAGAGGGGCCGGCTAGAGGCGCGGGTTCGGGCGCGGATGCGGGCTCGGGCGCGGGACGCGCGATGCGCTGTGCGAGAAACACAGCCCAAATGTCGGGGCAGACGCGACTTAGAAAGTCGGTGAGTTGATCGATCGTAATCGACGCCATCTCATTAAAAAACTATGCTAACTCAAACACAGATGTGTACCAAGCTCCCCCACCCTTCGGCGGGGTAGGTTTGTGCCTAAAAAGAACACCTATACACCTAGTGCGTAGTTACGCTAAGGTATGTACCTGGCTGTTGCATAATACAACAAGCAACACAAAATTAAAAACGATGGCCGCCTCTAAGGCGGCGGGTGTATTTCACTCTTCTTACGGTTGCCGATACCAGGAAGCCAGGAAGGTGAGCTATGCACAAATACACTTTGCACTATAACAAGCGTCCGAATCACTTCACAACAACACAGTGAGACTGCTGTTTCCAGGGACAACTTAATTCGCGCACCACAGTGAGAACACCAAGGCAGCAACCAAACACAGAGCACCAAGCAAGGCGGTGTATAACGAGAGTTAATTTTAACATCAATTTTGCGCAGGAGCAATGAGAGTGGAGTGACGGGAGTGAACTCGACCGACACGTCCGAAGTCTACAAAGCCCAAGCGCAGTAATGTGTCTCTAATGTGTAATGGCACCCTCGACGATGTCCGAAAACGGACTGCGACAGAGCTCGCGGTGGATTACAGGGCGACGGAGCCGGCACGCTCGCGCGAATATATTAAATTTCGGGGAAAAATTATATTTTCTCGAGTAAAACGAGGAATAAAAATAAAACTCTCATTAAAAAATATTATTATTTTTAAGACCTTTCTTTAGTGTAAAACTATTTAAAGAGCTTGTGTCGTTTTGGAAATTTTTTGCAAAATATGCCAAAGATAGGTAATCTTTGGGGATTTTTTTCTAATAAGGGGTTGACTGTAATGCACTTTTATTAAATGAAAAAAATTTACTAAATCCTCTTCTATCAGCCTGTATATTTTGTTTGCAGATTAAATGAACAGTTAATGTGATTTTATTACTTAAATATCCAAGAATTTAGGCATTTCACCCGCTCTTAGTTCCTTAATTAACCCAATGAGATATTTTTGAATTAAATATACCGTTAACGTTACAGCCTATTCAATTCCACTGCTGAACATAGGCCTCCCCCATAGATTGCCTCATAGAGAGGATATTTATCACAGTTGCCACACCTGGCAAGCGAGTTGACAACCGCAGTTTTTTAGTTTTAGTCGCTATTATGATGACGCTGCTACCAATCTCCTGATATGTTTCCCTCTGTCGCCGACACCCACGCGACGGTATGGGATAGTGGATATTTTTACACCGCCACTACAAAAAAACAATATAAACTTAATACAACAGTAACTAAAAATCTTTCAAAATAAAAATGAAATAAAGACGCTATTAGTGTAAACACTACTTATCTCACCATCCGTAATAAGTATTTAACTACCTAACATAAAATGTCCAGTTATTTAAAATACGTTTTTTTATTATACTATAGAGCCAACTTACTAACAAGAAATGAGTAGAATTCATTTTGCTGCTTAACGGAAATTACTTACCCCGCGCTACCGACGCCTATTACCAAGCCATCCATTTTCTTAATAGGATATTGGCAATATGATTGTAGAAGTCGCCTGCTTGTAAGAATCAAATTTTCTTTTAAAATATTTTAACTACGTTTAAGTACATTACTAAACACTAGCAATCCGCCCCGGCTTCGAATAGGTAGGATCTGTTAATGAGGCGTTATTGAGATTTAAGCATTTACTTTATAAATTTTTTGTTTTATCAATAAAAAACCTTGCAAAATTTTCGGTGAAAATATAACTTAGATCACTCCTGGAATTGCTGTCTATCTATTCGTGAAGTTTTTTTTAAGTGAAAACTTTTTAGCATCGTTGTGATTTGAAACTCAATGAAACGAAAAAGCGACACTAAAAAGAGACAAGTATATAAATCTATAGGATAGAATAAGATAAATTCTATAATATAATAAAGCGGAAGAGGTTTTTTGTTTGTTTAAACACGCTTATCTCTGGAACTACTGATACGATTTGATAAATTATTTTTGTATATAATAGCCAAATTCATGAGCAACAGTATAGGATAGCATTAGGCTACACCTCTCAGCTAGCCTTAAATATTGTATATTTTTGTTAAGCAAGTCGGAAGAAAAAGTCCTCCCGAACTTCTTTATCCGCGTGCGCTGGCGTAATGGTTAGTAATACGTAAATACTATGTTCTACAAAAATATAGATCTTTCCTTCATCTAAAAGAAAGTCCGTGATATGATAGGCCTTTTCATATACATAAGCCATAATATGGTATTTTCTGACAAAAAAATATTGAAAATTAAAAAGTGATTAATGAATATTAAATTAATGAATTATTAGGCATGGCATATTAAGCCTTACTTCATCATCAAGACAATTTTATGAAGATAAACTGTGTCTGAAACGAAAAGTACGATCCTTCAATTAAGAGGCCACGAGACAAACAAGACGATCAGGGAAGCCTATTTTGTAAAGTTTGTAGACAAGGCCTTCATGCCAGACTCTATCAAATGCCTTTGCTATGTCAAAAAAGACCGCGATGGTCTTATGAAGACGAGGATAAAAACCGCTGAGGATATATTCCATTATACGGCGAACTTGTTGGGGACATGAGTGTTTCGCTCGGAAACCAAATTGGCGGGGATGACAAGAGGGTCGTCGTCTATGGGAAACAGATGGCGCCTCATGCGAGTGAGGATGACGTGTTCAAAGAGTTTGCCCATGGCCTTGAGAAGGCTGATGGGGCGGTGATTGGAGGGTAGGTGATGAGGCTTTCCTGGCTTGGGGATACCAATGACAGTTGCTTCTTTCCACGTGGTGGGAAAGTAACTGAGATCGAAGCAGGCGTTGAAGATTATAACCAATAAAGTGATCACCTGCTCAGGAAAATGTTTGGAGGCTTGGTTGGAGATGCAAGCCGCGCCCGGTGCCTTTTTGGGCTTTTGTCCTTTGATGATGGATGAGATCTCGTCATTGGACACAGTGATAGAGTCAGAGGCTGTGGGGGGTGAGTTCCGGCGGCGGACCTCATCCTTCACTGCCTGGATGTGGGAGGGGTTGGTGGGATGTGAGCTGGGAGAGCATTGAGTGGCGGTGCTATCTGCAAAGCACTCAGTCTTTTCCTCGTCCTCGAAGGCAATAGTACCGTCGGGTCAGGAGGGAGGGTGGGTGTGAGTGACAGCGTCTATGCGGAGGGCTCTCGCTATCCGGTAGTACGCCTTATGAGAAGGGGAGATATTCTCCATGAGTTTAATCTTTTCGAGGTCTCTTAGTTCAGAAAGGCGTGAACGGACTTCTCGTTGAAGACGATTGGCCGTACGCCTATAGTCAGGGGTGGGATAGAGTGATGCTCTCCGGAGAGCAGCTCTCTTGGCTTTTATGTGGTTGCTAATATCTGGGGGAAGACTATTATTATTAGCAACCGGGACGACCCTTTCATTCTCCTTAAGGGAGGATTTTATGAGGGTGGTGAGAGAATCGACCGCGGTGTCGATTTTTTCGGTACTGTCGAAGAAGTCCGAAGAGTGGGTGATGGGGGAGTCTGGAGTCCATATGTGAGGCTAAGGACTCCCTGAAGCCCTTCCAGTTGGTGAAGGTTTTGGCGGAGGTAGTTGAAGGAGGTGACTGATGGCCAAGTATGAGGGAGACATGACGGTGGTCGGATCCTAGATCGTCAAGAGTCTCGATTGCCCTGAGGTCGAGGGAAACTCCTTTTACTAGCGCAAAGTCTAGCATGTCAGGAGCGTGGTCGATGTTGTCGGGATAATGAGTAACACCGAGGGACTGTAGACGGTAAGGTCGGGAGACTGAGTGATATCAAGCAGATCCTTGTCACTACGAGTAGTGGTAAGACAAGTCCATTCAGTATGCTTGGAGTTAAAGTCTCCAAACATAATGACTGAATTGCCTAATGCGCGGATGGCCTCGAAATCGCTCTTAAGGGGGAGGGTTCCACAAGGGATATAAATGGAGACTATGATGATCGACTGATGTCCAGTCAAGGCTAGCCTACATACTGTGGCTTTCATATTGGTAAGCGGCGGAGTGGGGATGTGGGAGCAGTGAAGTGACTTTTTGTAGTAAATGGCAGTACCGCCGCCTTTGCGGTCAGGTCTGTCGTCACGTAGAAGAGAATACTTTTTAATGGAGAGGCCTTTGAGGTCTTTACGTTTGAGGTTGGTCTCCTGGAGGAGGAGAAGGTTGGCTTCGCGATCTCGAAGAAAGAGCTTAAGCTCAGGGAGGTTATTACGCAAACCACGGATGTTAAAGGAGACAAGCGATAAACCCTTTGGCTTGAAACGACCATGAGATATAATGGGAGCAGATTGCTCTGACATTATATTAAATTAAATTAAAATAAAATAAAATATAAGATTAATTTATTTAATTTAAATTAATTTAAAATACAGGGAACACAAAAGGTTGTGATGCTCAGCAAGAGCAAGGAGACGGCGCTCCCAAATTTTCGCTGTCATTTCTAAACCGAGCAGCACCGAGTGCGCATGTATGTATAAATTTAAGTAGCATAATGTGGAAAATATATGTACATTAAAGATTTTCTATAAAATAAAGAATGATGGCCACAGAGGGGGTGAAGCAGAGAAGTTTCGAGGAAGTTGCTAGAAAACGTATAAATATCGCGACCATTGACTGGGGATTCATTTGACGTTTGGCGTTACCAGAAAAAGAAAGGACAAAGGAAAGTCAAAAGAAACTCTCTGCCCTACTCTCAGTTGCCCTGACAAGTCAACAAGTGTTTTTATTCGTCCTGATAACCCTAGGCAATCCATTTACAACAATTTATATTAAAAAATCTTTTCGTTCTTCTTTTCCTATTCAGGGTTACACTTAAAGAAGTCCTCTTTTCGGAAAATTCTTTGAAATCTTAAAAATGTCAAATTAGTTATTAAATAAACCGATAAAACCAAACTAATGATTATCAAATCCCCATACATGAGGTATCCTACTCCAAAACCATTAATTGTTCATAATCACGACTGCCTCCATCAATTAGGAACTTGCCAATGTCCTACAATCGAAGTTGTGACCACACAAAAATACCTCGGTCTTATAATTGACTCAAAGTTTAACTGGGGCCACCACATTAAACATGTGTGTAATAATTTGCGTCAGTTTCTAGCCAATATAAAAATCTTAAAAAATCGCATACCCTTCAAAGTAAGACTTATGCTTTACAACTCTCTGGCTGAATCTTATATTCTGTATGGCTTGTCAAGCTATGGTCGGACGTACAAATCATATTTAAAACAGATCTATGATCTTCAATTTAGAATTCTTAAAAATATTGTATCCCCAAATATGCGTGTACTAATTGATGATGGTGAAAATGCGATTTTTAAACATTGTAAAATCTTACCAGTTTATGACCAAATTAAGTTCATGTTATTAAAACAATATTTCTTCTGCGATAATATAAAGTCATACATAGAACAACCTGTACGCGCGCTATGACACAAAACCGGCTCCGGCACATCACTGCTAATAATGTGTATGGGCAGCGGTCGGCCGCTTACCAGATACCGCATTTAATAAATAACTTACCTTTCGATGTACGCGAAAAAATATCACAACAAAACATTAAAACTAAACTCAAAAGCTTTTTCCTATCTAAATTATAATTACCTACTATATCTACTTACTTAGCAATAACGTACCTACCTGCCTAGTTCTTACTTTTACCTTGCTACTACAGACTTTTTATTTTTATTTTATTTACAACTACTGACTTTAACTAAGTTGTTAACTTACATTCTTAGTCTTTATATTCCTGCTATACCTACTACCTACTCACATACCTAAATACTTACTTAGACTGTGTTTGGTACATAATATGCTGACTTAAACTAATTATTTTGCATCAAGTCAAACCTCCGTGGTTTTTTAGATGTTAATTAGATCTATATCTGTATATTTTTTTGATCTGATAAATAAATTTTTAAAAAAATTTAAAAGAATATTTAAATTTTAATCAAATTTTAACAATAACCGTCTTTCAAATAAATAAATGACTTTCTTTAAGTATAAGGCACATATTGTTAATTCACATAATACAAGTTAAATATATTTAGTACATATGGATGAAAACGTGTGTTACGGCCCAGTATGATACTTGGACCAGGGGGCTCGTCCACTTTCACTATTTTTTATGGTTAACTAGTCCGTTGGTTTTGCTTTTGGGATGATTGTGTACTCAACATGATATTTAAGTATATATTTTCATATGCATTTAGTTAAAAATTGTTATTTTGACATTGCAAACAGACACTTAAATTTAATTTTTTTTGTATAGATAAAATGAATCAGCAGCAGCCTAAAAGATGCTAAACGTCTGGTATTACGATCGTCAAGCTGTCTGTGAAGCGTGACAATAAAGTCAAATTCACTCTACTACAAGAGAGTAGAGAACCATGATTAAACATAAAGGCTGATAAAGAAGTAAAACGATATTAGAAGGATAGAAGATCAATATTATAATGATATTATAATATGACGATCATGTACGATGTCACGAGGCCTGAGTGTAAATCTCAGCTAGAGCCAACATTTGTCTAAAACTACATCTTGATGGTTTTCTGCTCGCCATAAAACTGCTACTGCATCCTATTCTGACTCCAATGATATCATACAATCTCTTTAATATGATTGACATGGTGTCTGGTTAGGTTATAGAAAGCTATATATCCAAAGCAATTTCTATCTTTTAAAAGATTTCAGAACCTGTAGCCGTAGTCATCTTACCACTAAGGTCTAAACCGGTAAAAAATATAAATCCATTTGTTACACACATTGCAATTGGAATTTATTTAATTTTAAGAAATACCTAGGGATAATGCTTTTTTTTGCCTAGGTTTTCCTTATGGGTTATTGCCACAAAATATCTATTTAATTTTATTTTGCCAGAAGTACATAGTATCATAATAAAATGTTAAATACAAGTAAGGTAGATATTACAAACTATAGTAGAAATATTTTCTAAAAAGATTGTAACCCGGAATAGTCGGAACGTGAAGAAGGTTGCCTTTGTATTCGACACATTCTAATTTCAATTTATAACTCACTTTAGGTTCCACTTTTGTGATGAGAACATTTTCAATAATAGTGTGAACGAGAAAATATTTACAATAACCCTATATGTAGCTCTATTTACAAGTTAAAACTAATTTTGATTTCATATATATACACACATACTACACATAGAATAAAACAAATTTTACGGATTTCATGGCGTTCAATTTTCATTTGCACGCTTGCCAGTAAACAACGTTTGTAAAGATAAAAACCATAAAATTTTTTTTTTTTGTAGAATAAGGGTGACAAACGATCACACAGTCCACCTGATGGTAAGTGGATGCTGTGGCCCATAAACATACACATTTATCCTCAATTAAGGATCAAAATGCAGATGCGTTGTCACCCCTGACGACTAAGATGGAATGCCTCGTTTCCAAAAGTTAGTTTTATTCCATATTTAGTATTCGCGTAAATATGAGACCAAATAATTTAGATGTTAAAAATTAAATAAATAATTTTTGGTAGAGCCATGCTGCAGTTATATTATGGTTGTATAACCAGCGTAACATAGGAGCCTTATGCTGCAGTGTTTATTATGGTGAGTGTAGAGATCTGGAGACCTTTTTAACTGGAAACGAGGCATTCTAGCTTAGGAGTGAAAACACATCTGCATTTTGTTTAACAATCCTTATTCTATAAAAATAATGTTAAATCTAATATTGTAATTGTACATTTTATCAAGGCGAATTTTGATTTTTTCAGTTTTTATTTTTATTTTGAGTTAATATCAAGAATACACTGCCACCCATTTCCTGTTTCGGTTGCCCTCTGTTGCTTCTACGATACTGGTGTGTATCCAGTCACCCAACTGTCATTCAAGTAATAAACCATTTAGTAATAAACGAGTACTACACGCTTAGACAAAAAATGGATCACGTAAAATAAAATAATTACTTCAAGCATAGTATTTCGTAACTTATAGTTATTGACTTCTAAAACGAAATTCACTGGACCATTTAAGTGGCTTAGTTGCAAATCAAAAGCGGAGGAAAATAGGAATTTTAATATCTAATTTATTAGTGGATGTGACCCTCGTCAACCTGTCGGCGGATAATTAGATATTTTTCAAAGCTTGATTGAAGCGGCCACATCAATATTCGATTAAGGATTAAAAATGACTCTACGAAGTTTTAATTTCGTAGATAACAAGCGGGAATTTTAAATTTAAAAATAATTTAGGAATATATTTATATCATTATATATTTTTATAATTTGTGTATTTAACAAACCA
>JAGSMP010003114.1:0-14164 GCA_029286625.1 Parnassius orleans | reverse complement strand
TTTAAGTGGTTTAGTTGCAAATCAAAAGCGGAGGAAAATAGGAATTTTAATATCTAATTTATTAGTGGATGTGACCCTCGTCAACCTGTCGGCGGATAATTAGATATTTTTCAAAGCTTGATTGAAGCGGCCACATCAATATTCGATTAAGGATTAAAAATGACTCTTCGAAGTTTTAATTTCGTAGATAACAAGCGGGAATTTTAAATTTAAAATTATTTAGTAATATATTTCTATCATTATATATTTTTAGAATTTGTGTATTTAACAAACCATATTTATTGCAAGTTTGTTGTGGTGCACTGCTGCCCTATTTCTTCAGAAAGAGGGAAGTGCAGAGTTTCCGCTTCCAGGTAGCGTTTCAGGGCATGAAAGTGTCTTGCACTCTGGTGTGTTGAGTGATGTCTCCTGTCTCTCGAGCGGCCGATGAGGTCTCGACGCCTCACGGAGGAATTCCTCGACGCTTGGCGGAGTTCGTCGACCGGCGGGTGCGTGTAGTAACGTAAGCTAGTTCACACACCGAACACTGCGAAGGACGAAGGACTCAACGTTGTCATCACTCAACGTTGTCATCTGCAGGTGCTCAGCACCTGTCAGGTATCGGGCCTCGGGGCATTTCCCCCATTGCCCGGGTGTCCTCACGGCCCACTACTATGGGCCGGTCCTGGGTGCCATCTCGGCATTATCATATAAAAATTTGGAGCGATCTCGGGTTCGGTTCCCCGGTCGCTCCGATGGTCTCAAATTTTTTAAAAGGTATAAATTAGGTATGTCTAAGTTGGTCATTCTGTGACTTTGTGGGTTGTTACTCGACTCCCTAATCTATGTAGGGAGGAGTTCTCTTGGTCCAGGTCGCCCGTCCGGGGGGCGGGCGTGTAGCGGCGCGAAGTTGTTTAGGTGTTTATGTGGTCCGTTGTCGGCGCGGTTGAACATGCCGCGTGACAATCGGACTACAAATTCTTCGATGGATTCTATTTTCAGGTTGGCCGCTATGACGTCATTCCGGACGTAGCGACCTGCACCGACAATGGTTCTTAGCGATATGTTCTGCTGGGCCTGCAGTCGCCGCCTCTGTCGGTCGCTCAGAAGGGCGTACCATGCTGGTGCGGCGTAAGTTATTCTTGGTCTTATATATAATTTGTATATTTTTAGTTTTGTTCTTATAGGTAGCTTGGATGCCAGGACGGGACGCAGCGCCGCCCGCGCACCTCTTGCGTTGCGGACAACAAGATCTACGTGCGCGGTCATGCGCAACATCCTGTCGATCCGGCATCCAAGATTACAATTTTCTATATTATGTTCTGCCCTCTGAGCGTCAGTGGTGGTGGCATGTTTCTGAAGCGGCGAGTGAGTAGAGCGGTCGTCTTACCAACGTTGACGGCCATCCTCCACTCATCCAACCATGGTGGCAACAGGTCCAGCAGTCGCTGCATCCTGGCAGTGGCGATGTGGGCTCTTCTGGACGACGTGAAATAGGCACTGTCATCCGCGTATAGTGCCAGCTCAACGTCGTCCTCCCACTCGCAGGGTGTCCCAGAGGTTGGGATGTCATTGGTGTAAGCCGCGTACAGGATCGGCGATAGACAGCTGCCCTGTGGCACGCCGGCTCTAATTGGTCTCGCTGCGGACTCGGCGTCCTCTACACAGACGTAGAACTTCCTATCTCTAAGGAATGACGCCACTAGCCGCAACATAGCAGGAGGGGTACTTGTTTGTGATTCTAGTTTGTAAAGTAGTCCAAGTGCCACACTGTCGAACGCCTTCTCTATGTCGAAAGACGCCCAACGATGTGCGGCCACGGTTGTACTCGGCCGCAAGGTAATGCAGCACTCTGGTCAGCTGTGTTGCTGTCGGTGGCCCTCCTGAATCCGTGCTGTTCCGCGAAGGTTGTACGCACGGGCGGAAGCTTCAGCATCAATCTTTCGCACAGTTTAGCTAAGTGCGGTAGTAGCGTGATCGGCCTATGGCTGGCTGCTCTACGCCTATCCTTCCCGGTTTCGGTAGTACGATCACTTTACCGATTTTCCAGTCCTCCGGGAAGTGGGATGTCCGCAGTATACCGTTGTAGAGTCGACCTAACTCTACAAGTATTCTGTTGGGCAGCTGTCGGAGTGCGTTGGTTATCGTCGTGCCCCGACGCCTTCCTAGGTTGCAGGCGGGCTACTGTCCTCCGCAGTTCAGCGGGGATATATACCACTCTCCTGCAAGCGGTGGCGCGGGCGTCGACAGGAACTCCTGTACGCGCTCTCCTTCCGGGTATGAAGTTCCATGAACTCCGCACTTGCTGGGTTCGGCATAAATGCTCCTCGAAGTGCTCTGCTAGGATATCCGCTCTACCTTTGGCCTCGTAACAACGTTCGCCCGCGTTGTTGGTCAGCGGGCAAACGGGGTCTGGTTTTGTTAACTGTCGGTTCAGTTTGTAGAGCGACGCGTCTTCCTCCTGCTTCTGATATGCGCCGCTCCCAGGCCTCTCCTCTGTGGGCCCGGACTGCAACCGACAGTTCATCCGTTAAGGTGTTCAACAGTTTTTAATCTAGGGCAGCGGTACGTGCCCAGAGCTTTCTCAGCTCTTTTGCTTGAGCTGCCGCATATCTCTCGGCAGCTCTTCCTCCTTCCTGTTACTGGGACGATCGTAGAGGCCGCTTGTAGAGCTCTTGTATCATATTCGTGTTTTCTTTGCAGCGGACTCTACGTCGTCCGCTGTGTTGATAAGGTATATATTGGAGGTCTCTCCATTAGGTGTTTCTGGTAGAGCCTCCAGATCTTCCTTCTAAGAGCTCTGGGCGGCGTAGTCACTGCCTTGAGGCCAAGGGTGATTAGAATCAGGAGGTGCTGTGAGTTCAGGTCGTACAGCACCTCTACCACTATGGGCAGTTGACGTTCCTAGAGGCACGATATCTAATACATCTGGATTTTTCGTGGATCTGTGGGACGTGCGTTGATTCCTCGGGACCTAAAACGTCGTAGCTGTTTCTTTCAGCGTCTTCATAGAGTGCACGACCCGCGGGGTGATCACTCTGGACCCCACGCCGGGTGTTTCGCGTTTAGGTCCCCGCAACGATGGTAGGTGTTACGCCTTCCATACCGTCCGGATGTCTGAGGAGCAGAATGGAGTCCCTGGCGGGCGGTATGCTGCGTAGATCCTAGTTCCTCGCCCGCCGCCTCCATTTTATGCCGATAGAGCGCATCGTTACATATGGTGGTAAATCCAGTTGTTGGTGGACGATGTCTCCTCCTCACCACCGCTATGCCTCTCTGTAGGCGGTCCCGTGATTACCTCGTCCCTTCTGTAGATGTGGTAGTTGGGCAGCTTAAGATGCGTTGATGGATTTAATTTTGTCTCTCCCAGCAATATCACCTGTATGTCCTGTTGCTGGGTGACTGTGCGGAGTTCATGGATCTTATGTTGTATCCCGTCTGGATTCCAGTATAATAGGCGCAGGTTACTAGCCTCCGTAATGCCGAGCCAGTAGCTGCGCCAATGCCCTCATTATGGCCGTTATTGGGTCGGTCCCGGCTCGGATGTCTGCCAGGACCTGTGTGCCGACTTCTATCGCTATACCGACCAATCTATGTATAGCGTCGGCACTCTCTGTATTTGTTGATGGTGGTATTCTTGATGTGTTATATGGCTCTGGTCTCGGCTGGGCTTGGGTCTCTCTACGTATTGTAGAGCGCGCTCTGATTGTAGAGCGGGCTCTATGTTCAGGTAGAGCCCTTTCTGGTGCTCTACCTGCGGTGGTTTCTGTTCCTTTACGGTAACCTGCGCCTTGGGCTATCGTGACCGCTGGCGTAGGGGTAGAGTGACAGTTTGAGGAGGTTGTTGAGTTTCTCTTCTTCCTACGCCCCTTTTCTTTTTTGGTGCTAGCCGCTCTGTAGCGTCATTAGCGGGGGGCTGGGGAGTCGCTCCGGTGGTTGCTCTAGTGCCGACTTCTACGACATCCATTTGTTGTTGTGGTTGCGGTTGCGGTTGCGGGTGCGGGGGTGGTGGTGGGGGGGGCTGTCTGCCTCCCCCCTCTCCCTCTTATGGTTGCCCACCCCTCTTCGTTTACGACGGTCCTCGGGCGACTCTCTTGGGTCCGTCTCGGAGCCTCCGGAAGCAGTCCCGGAAGTGTAATACCCTGCTTCCGGGCAATCCTCCTCAAAACCGGACATCGGCAGTCGTTGGCAGTGTGGTTTTTTGCACAGTTTGCGCATGTTGGTGTTTCGTCCCTACCCCTCGGGCATTGACTTGCGGCGTGTTCCCCCGCTCATCGGACGCATTTGATTGGCCGAAAACAGTTATATGAGGCGTGTCCGAACGCCTGGCAACGGTGGCATTGTGCTGGGCCCACTCGTCCTTGCCAGGCTTCTACCGTAACTCCTTTCATGTAGAGGAGCTCGGTTATGTTGTAGAGGTCTTGGAGCCTTTCTTGGCTTAGGTGGTCTAACTGTGCGAGTACAGACACCCCGACCTGCCTCTGCGGGGGTGCCTTCATATCGAATAGGAATCCTAACGCCTGGATAGCCTCCCTATTTGCTTGGTGTCCGTATCTACTGGCAGCCCCTAATGCCCACTTTGTGGGCTTCTCCTCTTCGGGGTAGCAGTACCAGGACATGGCTGGTATCTCCTTGGTAATCTCGACTAAATATTTTGTATGGCCGGAATTCTTCCGGGCTCTGAAAGAAGCACACCTTGAACGGACGAGCATTCGGAGGATGTCCCAACTTTGTTGAGCACCTCAAGTGCTTCGTCCAGTTCAGGAGGCATTCTGCTATAGGGAGGATATCTGCCCTTTCGGCCTCCTCCGTTGGTTGGGCACTTCAGCCACCTTCCTAGGTACTGCCAGGGCTGCTGCCAGTTGCGCGTAGCTTGTGGATGGTCGTTGGCCATCATCCAGTGGCAATCCAGACGGGTTCGAGTTTTGAGCTGGTTGTCCTTCCGAGGAGGCTAGGGTAGCATACGTGGTGCTATCCCAGCCATATGATTCCTCCTCTCCTTGCTCATCAACGGCCGCGTTGCTACGTCCGGTGAGATAGAGGGTTGGTTTTCTCGGCGATGGCGATTTCGGTGGCGATTTATGGCTTCTAATTGCCACCGGTGAAGTAGTTCCTCTTCATCTGAAGATGATGGTAGAGACGAGTCGGACGAGACGACGCACTGTCTTTTCTCGTAGATGGATGCTTCTGTCTCGGTGGTGTGTGCCTCTGGCCGATTTTTCGCCCGCTGCGGTAAGGGCGACGGTTCGCGTTCGCTCGTGCACTCAGGCGCGGTGAGCGCGAGCGCGGCGCGCGGTGCGGGCTCCTTAGGCGGCGATGAAGGCTTCCTGGTAGTTTTCGGGATCTGGCTGAACGAGCTTACGGTCCTTGACCGTTCCGGATTTGCTAGATCCCTTACCATAAGTGGCCTATCTAATATCCCCGGACGATCCGGGGGTTTCCTAACGCGAGGGGGTGGGGGGGGCTCCCCCTTCCCCTTGCCGGTCATTCTAGTTGCTGTTGGTAACTACTGTTGTGAGTGTGTCTTGTCTATGACCCTTACCTAACGTAGCTAAATAGCGTAGTACGCGACGTACGACGTTCGGATCGGGTGGGAGCGAATTTAATGGTCGCAACACTTGGGGCACTGCCTACCCCTTTCTTTATGAAAGGGTTGGAAATGCTTGAGACACTCGCGCGCACGCGACTGACACACAAGGCACGGAACGCTTGAGTGCCAAATCTGCCTAAGGGCCGGTGACCTCGACGCCTCGCGGAGTATACGGACTCGACGCTTAGCGGAGTATGTCGTACTAGCGGTTGTTTGGGACCACTGCTAATCCTCAAACAACACACACTTAGGAGATCCTTGACGAAGGACTAGTTACCAGTTTACTAAGCTACTACAAAGCTATACTCGAAAGAGAACCGCGTATCGTACGCCGTTTCACAACATCTTAACGTCGATTTTTACTATTGCACTCCCATATTTTTCCCAATATATTTATTCATATAAAACATATGGTTATACAATTTATACATAATAATAGCACAAAAAGGTCTTAATGTTATGACATACATCACATTATAATCACATAAAAACTTTTTAATTTATTTAACAAAATATGCCTATTTTACAACACATTTTCAAAGTTAGAAATCTTAAACATCTAACACACAAGGTTGAAACAACAATCTTCATTAATAAACATGAATAGCTTAACTAATACAATAGTTTATTTCACCATTTTACAATTATTTTTCAATTAAAAACAACTTTAATTTTCTTATATAAAACTATCATTATTTCACTATATTTAGCACAAATTAAACACGTTTAACACAGAACTATTCTTTTTAGCACATACAACAATCCTGAAAGATTTATGACTTATTTTTACATATATTACTGAAATTTTCACAAATTAATAAAATTTATTTTTCGTATTTATTTCACACAGATTTGCGCTCGGTTCACATCTCATACAACATGAACAACCGATATCTAGACAACCCTAATCACATCGGTAGAAGGCTAATGCCTTCCTTGTGTAAATTACATCTATCTCTATTCATTAATAAACACCCTGGTTTACATATGTTATCCTTATCAGTCAATGTTTCTTATCTGTTATCACAAAGAAGAAAATAATCTCAAGTGCCAAAATATATTTCCATCTAAAATAAGCATATAATTTAATATAATACTTCTATTCGTATTGCACAGCTGATCACTATGTAACACTTAACTCTAAATTGGTTTAATCGAACCCTGAACTTTCGTTCGACATTATATTGAATCTATTTATTTTTAACATAGATTACTTTCTATATGAAGTGCCTCTGACAATTTACTCGTAATAGCAATGTCTTTAAACATTATAATGTTATTTTTTGGAAGGAATTAATTAAAAAAGCTGTTTCATAAGCGCGTCGCCAACAATAATTAAAATATAACTGCAAAAATTGACGAAATCAACACCTGTTATTCCCATGTGTTTCATTTTCCAAAACTGTTTTTTTTTTCATAAACAGTAAAAAAGGATAGTGGCTATGTATATATGTGTTTTTCTTTATGTTCGTTAAACTTCCTTGCTGGATATACATATAAAACAGTCGGTATAACTGGGCAGTTTTAGTCATATTAGCTTTCTATTTTTTAAAATAATTGATTTATGGAATAAACAAAACATAGGAACATAACAGTGGTAGACATAGATCGGATTGTAAGAAAAATATTTGCTCTAATATCATTATCCAAGGAGGATAATAAATGCCGCCCAGAAATCCTCTCAAGTACGAGTAGATTAGGATGAAAAGTGTCTCTGTGCTTGTGTGTGTGTGCATGTGTGTGTTTAATGGTGTACGCACTACAAGCACAATTATAATAAATTCTTAATTCTTAGTACAGCAATATCTATAGGTACTTATGTTTGCCGTGTGGTCGCGACGCAATAAAATCCATCACCCCCTTTTCGCACGGTGGGGTGTCGTAAGAACCCGGGCTATGGGGAATGCCATAAATATCTCATGGCTTTTAATTGATGGCAATATGACCAACTCGGCCGCAACGTCAAATGTGCCAAGCGTGGTGATTATAGCAAATCCTCTCCACGACGGGATAGGCCCATGTCCATCCGTAATTTTTGTGGGCTAATGATGATGATGATGATGAATATGTATTCAACTTGCGAGCGTCAAGAGTTGAGAAGAGGTCTAAGCCTCCTCTCTCCTAAGCCACTAATTTTATGATTAGATTCATTATGATTTATTAATTTTATGATTATTTATAATTTGCTATTATTCGAAACATACTATCTGAGGGCTTAAAGATTGATAATGATAATTAAAAAAATTGGATAATATTTGTATATTTCACGTAATTTTCATCATCATTACAGCCCTTCACAAGTCCACTGCTGAAAATAGGCCTCCCCCAAGGAATGCTATAAAGCACGGTTCTGAGCCATCGACTTCCTGCATGTGTTACCAGGTCGTCACTCCATCTAGTGGGGGACGCCCTACACTTCGTTCGCCGATACGAGGCCGCCACTCGAGAACCTTTTTTCCCCATCGGTTGTCGGTTCTTCGAGCTATATGGCCGGCCCATTGCCACTTCAGCTTACTATTCCGTAGGGCTATGTCGGTCACTCTGGTTCAACTGCGGATATCCTCATTTCGAAGTTTATCACGCAGAGAAACATAGCCCTCTCCATAGCTCGCTAAGCGACCTTGAGCTTCCTCATACGGCCAGCAGTGGAGGACCACGTCTCAGTTCCATAGGTCATCACTGGCAACACGCACTGGTTGTACAGTCTCATTTTCAAGTTTTGGGGTATACCCGACGAGAAGATGTGCCGTACTTTCCCGAACGCTGCCCAGCTGGTCAAAGTTGGACTTACCTAGTCAGACTATTTGTCCCAGGTAAACATACTCGTCAACAACTTCGAGCTTAGTGCTCCCAACAACTACCGGCATTGGTGTGATATGGACGTTATACATGATTTTTGTTTTGTCCATGTTCATCTTAAGACCTATCCGATGGGAGGCACTATTGAGGTCATGTAGCATAGTGCCTAGGTCCTCCAGCGATTCTGCTATAAGGACTATATCGTCGGCAAATCAAAGGTGAGTGATGTACTCGCCGTTCATGTTCCGATGTTCCAAACGTCTTCCAATGCAGCGGTGAAGAGTTTCGGGGATATAAAGTCACCCTGTCTTACACCTCTCTGCAGTTAGATAGGTTTCGTACTCTGGTTCTGTACTCGGATAGCCATCGCAGCCCTACTGTATAAACACTTCAGCACTTCGATATACCGACAGTCAACTTGACGCCGCTGAAGAGACTGCAGTACCGCCCAAATTTTGACGGAATCAAAGGCTTCCTCATAGTCCACATACGCCAGACTTAGTGGCAAATTGTACTCCTTGGACTTCTGTACAATTTGCCGAAGGGTATATATGTGGTCTATGGTGCTAAAGCCTTTTCGGAAACCGGCTTGTTCGGGAGGCTGGAAGTTGTCGAGTCTGCATGCGAGACGATTCGTAATGACTCTCGAAAACAGCACGCAGACGCGGCTCAGAAAGGAAATCGGTCTGTAGTTCTTCAAGAGAGCGTTGTCGCCTTTCGTGAAGAACAAGACCACCGCACTTCTGCTCCACGCCTCCGGTGTAGTGCCACCATGGTGGACGGAATTAAAGAGCTTCTGAAGGACTTTAAGTACCGGTTTTCCACCCGTTTTCAGAAGCTCTGCTGTAATTCCATCCACGTCTGGGGCCTTGCCGTTTTAAGGTGCTGGAGAGCCATTCTAATCTCGCGCATAATTTCTAATTAGTTTTAAAACCATTACTGCCATCCAAATCATAACGTTGAAAAAAGTGTATTGTAACAGACAGACCTTTAGGAAATCATCATTATCATATCATTACAGCCCTTCACAAGTCCAATGCTGAACATTGGCCTCCCCAAAGGAACAAACTGCAAGGTAGTCTTGAGCCACCTACAACTTTCTGCTCTTACTAGGCCGTCACTCGATCTAGTAGGGGGCAGCCCTACACTTCGCTTACCGGTTCGAGGCTGCCACTCGAGAATCTTTCTTCCCAATCAGTTATCGGTTCTTCGAGCTATAATATCGGCCCATCGCTACTTCAGGTTAATTATTTTTGGGAAATTTTACTTTAATATACATTTGAACGTAAACGTACGTCGGCAATTGTTTCTAATTTAATATCAATAATATCTTTGACAAATCTAAGATTACATTTATAGTAATTTGCGGAAACCAGGGGACAAGCTAGTGTGATCGCAATCTATCATATCCTTACCTTATCGACCCTTGAGCAATTCAACATATTAATTGTATATTATTATATTAAGTATATATTTTTTTCGATACTAACATATAAGAGCACTTAGTTGCACTGCGAAATTTTAGTATTTGTTTAAGTAACGTTAATAAACGTTTCCTTTTATAAAACGTAGTGTAATTATTTGTTGGCAATATTCAAAACATTTCCAAGAAATAATTACTGATAGATCGACTGAATAAGCTGTGAACACTGACCTCTATTATACTAGTACATCATATGGACGTCATTGGTTGTGAATTTTGTGTGATTTCAAAAGTTCCTTTTAAACGTAGTGATAATATACTCTTTGGTTGCTTTTTTAAAAGTGTGCGGAGTGTAAAGCGACTTATTCACGGTCCATCTTACGTAATTATTGACGTTCGTCAAGCCTACTGATTGTCGTTTATCATCGTGCCCCGTGCATGACCTTGACGTTACGTACAGCAAGATGGACCGTGAATAAGGCGCTTAAGGCAACACAAAAAAGTGTACGTACAATAAGTTTATAATCACTACGTTTTAGGCAAAAAAGCGTTTATTTTATATTTTATATATTAGATAGTTTAATGTGCAGTTCAAAGTGAAATGCAGCTTGCTTTATAAGCAAACTTAAAAATATTTCAATCACTAGGCGACCACTAATATCTACAATTCATTACAACAGACATTTAATCAACATAACTTAAGACATCATAACAGGATAATGTGGTTAGATAACCCTAATCTGTTATCTTACCATTACTGTATTATACGGATTAATAAACTTAATATAATGCAAGACAAAGGTTATTTACATCAGGCTGACTTTATTAAATCTTGTTTGCCACTGGACTGTAATTACAATGTTTCGAGCTGCTAACGAGTCCCGTCGTCTGCAGATGAGACTGACTGCATAATTAATTTTCTTTGAACTGAATTTCCCATATGGTGGCTATATACTGATGAAATAAGTTGGACCGTAGTTTTATGTTCAAAAATTGATCATTATTTATTGCTGGCACATTCTTGGAAAAACCTATATCCAACGGTCAACTTAAAAAAATTGTTGTGAGGTGACGTCGTTTTAATTATTTTTTAATAAAATAGTTGTGGTAAAATATTAAGAGACTTCCATACATGATTTAAATAAAAAATAGAGTGTACGTAAGAAGAGTGATGAAGTGAGTGATGAACTTAACCACCATTCACGCTCAGCGCACTGATAATTTATACTTGAGATAAATATCCACTGCTGAACATAGACTTCTCCAGAGATTGCCTTATAGGGAGATACTTTCCATATTTGCCACGCTTAGCATGCGGGTTGGCAACCACGGTGGCCTGTCGATATGCGGCGGTGCAAGTCCGACATAACCCGCTAGAAGGCAGGGTATGCGTAGGTACGTCACAATAAAACTGCAGCCCATGGACGCAACTAGCTTCAAACAAAAGAGCCATAATAGGTGTCAACCCTGATGACTAAGATGGAATGTCTCATTGTCCAGTTACTAGCTTTCTTTGGATATTTAACTGCCTCTCCTTTTCACTTCAAAACGGAAACGTCCTTGAGACCAAATTTCCTATCTTTGCGATCAGTCTACACGGAAATTAGCATTTGCGAAGGATAGGATTAAAGTACACAAGTGTGTGTGCACGCACAGGTGCACTCTCTATTCCCTCACCCTCATAGTCTGATGTGACGGCAAATCGACACGGATAAAGATCAGCCGGGGAACCAACGGCCGGTGGTGAAACGCTGCCAACTTCTGGACACCGGGCTGCTACTGTGAAATTTCTGACAAAAAACCCTATGCTTAACTGATTTTATCTGTTGGATCATATGATCAACAGTCGCACTTACAACCACACGACTAACGAGGCGGTCAATTCGGAAAACTTGACTGACGAGAAGAAAACATAAAGTACGGTAGTATGAGTACGAGTGTCTTAGGCAGGAAGGCATCGCTACTACCTAATTTACAGAGTAGAAGCGAGTATGTCCAGCCAATCGTTTCATTAATTTAAAAAATAAAACAATATTTCAAGATGATACGAGTATAGAAACTGTTATTATATGCATAAATTCATTCATCCAAAGGTATGTTAACATATGCCGCCTCCGTAGACTTTTTGTTGAATCTTCATGTGAAACATATTAAAATTTATAATTTAAAAATTATCAACCGAGCTTGGTCAGCCGAAAACATGTTGTCACCACTGTATTACATTATTTTGAACTGATAACAAGTTGCGTCATCTACAGACGAAATTCCCTTTATACCGGAGAACAAAGCAGACAATTTCTTTTTGTATGAAGAATGGGCTCACCAAAAATTGTGACGACACTTAATGAAATTTATGTAGATTTATTCCTTATAATTTCTAGATTACTATAGTAATATTAGTTTTACCATATCTAAAGGGAATACCAAGAAATTAACAATCAAACGGCAATCTCACTATATTCTAAAATCTCATACGAGCGACTGTCTAATAGCTTTTATCGATATTCTATGTTATAATAGTGCACTGTTAATAATAAAAAGTATAAAATTACGCGTAGGTTCTTCAAAATCTTAAGAACACTTAGTGGATTGAATTTTTTTTTAGTAGTACCGGAGTAAACAGTACGAATAAATAGACGCGGTGATGTATTGATTCTTAATTGTATTTATTTTTTATTGTGATGTATTGATTATTAAGCATAGATCAAGAAAGAAAGAAAGAAAGACTGAGCGCTGCATACATTTCAAGTGAAGCAAAAAGTAAGCCAAAACTATGCTCAACTAATTTTAAAAACTGGCACACGTGTACTTATTTATCTAATATCATTTGCAACCATTAACATGGTTTTAGGTACATATCTTTGCGTC
The DNA here is from genome assembly GCA_029286625.1 of Parnassius orleans. NCBI lineage: Eukaryota > Metazoa > Arthropoda > Insecta > Lepidoptera > Papilionidae > Parnassius > Parnassius orleans. The sequence continues at coordinate 1,505 of JAGSMP010003114.1, read as the reverse complement.
CAACAGTGAACCTTTAAGGGGTGTTAAAGAAAGAAAGAAGAAAGTGTGTGCATCAGTGCGTGTCGAGAATTTAAGCAAGGACGTCGCCATCCGATGTTCTAAAGAGGGGGGAGGGGGAGGATGGCAAGTTATATAGAGGATGGGAAAGTGTAGGTACAAGAGTACATGAAGCTTTACATTTCTATTGCGAGTCTTACCTCTACGGCGATTGTAATAAGAACGGTACAAATTCCAAAGTGTAAAACTCTACGAGTTCTCGACTGTTCGATAAATCAGACTGGTTGCTTTGCATTTGAATATTTTAATATATATTGATTGATTAACAAGTTTACATCCCAAGCACAATTAAAACCAAAATGACTGGGTAGTAACATATCCATTTACGATATTAAACACGAAAAATAAATAACATGTAAAGTGTTTTCAACTGGTTATATTAGGATAAAAAACCACTGTAGTGTCACTTCATTTATTATTGTAAAATCATCACATTCTTAAAGCTGTTAAAAGTAGCACACGCCGCAAGGTGCCGTGTCAGGACACTGTTATTAAGTATTTATTGATTGATTAACAATCTTACATCCCAAGCACCAATTACACCAAAATGACTGAAGTAACATATTCTTTTACGATATTAAACACGAAAATAAATAACATGTAAGGTGTTTTGAACTGGTTGTGTTAGGATAAAAAGAACCCTGTATTGTCACTGCATTTTTAATACTGTAAAATCATCATATTCTTAAAGCAGTCTATTAAAAGTAGCACAGGCCGCCAGGTGCAGTGCCAGAACATTCTTTAATATGTGTTGATTGATTAGCATGTTTACATTCCAAGCACCATTAAAGGTAAAATGATAATTTATCCATTCATGAAATTACAATGATAAGAAATTTGTGGATTGCCACAAATTGGAGAATGGGCTCATTGGGGCCAGCCATAACTCGAAAAACCAACAACCGTTGGGGAAGAAAGGTTCTCGTAACTGAAATTTGAATACTTGCTTATAAAATATGATGAGATTTTACTAAGGCTTTATATTCCTTGATAGTCACATCAATTACTTTTGTTATATACTTCAGATTTATTATACAGGGTATTTTTGAAACGCTCCCGAAAACGAAGACAGATGATAGTACTAAGGATACCTATGATGATGGGTCACAAAGAAATTCGATCGAGGAAAAAAAATCATCTTTTCACAACGTTTTATTAACTGTTACATCCATCATGTTATTAAAGTTATTTGAAACGATATTTCAAAAAAATATCATGAAAATACTGAAATATAATACCAGCAGTGAAACTTTAAAAAGAAAATCAACTGACAATAGGGTCAATATCCTCGCGGGCTCGAACTCTTACCTAGATCGGTACGAAACAATGCATTAATTACTACTTACTCACTCTACCCTTCCACTTCCACACGCTGCTTCGTGTCGCCTCGCGCTATGGAATTCATGTATGCTAAAGGACGTTATAATAATTTTAGTTTTGAGACAGTG
>JAGSMP010003113.1:0-14138 GCA_029286625.1 Parnassius orleans | reverse complement strand
GTTATATACTTCAGATTTATTATACAGGGTATTTTGAAACGCTCCCGAAAACAGACAGATGATAGTACTAAGGATACCTATGATGATGGGTCACAAAGAAATTCGATCGAGGAAAAAAAATCATCTTTTCACAACGTTTTATTAACTGTTACATCCATCATGTTATTAAAGTTATTTGAAACGATATTTCAAAAAAATATCATGAAAATACTGAAATATAATACCAGCAGTGAAACTTTAAAAAGAAAATCAACTGACAATAGGGTCAATATCCTCGCGGGCTCGAACTCTTACCTAGATCGGTACGAAACAATGCATTAATTACTACTTACTCACTCTACCCTTCCACTTCCACACGCTGCTTCGTGTCGCCTCGCGCTATGGAATTCATGTATGCTAAAGGACGTTATAATAATTTTAGTTTTGAGACAGTGCCATGTTGACTATCAAACGAAAATAGATGTAGATGTCTATGTGCCACAGCAACCACTTACCATCAGGTGGACTGTGTGATCGTTTGTCACCCTTATTCTATAAAAAAAAGAAACTATTAATTACAATTTTATGTAAGCATTAAAAGCTTGTTAGTAAAAACTGTACAAAGTCCACGATTATAGGCCAGCAAAAATGATGTGACAGATTTCCACGCTGGGTCAAACCGAATGTTGATAAACGCAGACACATACTCTCGCAATGCTACTGCTGTTCTCTATTATCAAAGTCGGGAATTTAAGTACCAGGTTTTAGGGAGCAATTCATTATATTCTCCATATCCTCTTCTACCTACTCACGGAATTTATTGTGCAGGTAGGCTTTTGCAGAAAATTCAAATTTCATTGAAACATTAAAAGTTGACTCCAAAGAACTAAAAAGAATGAAATAATTTTCACATGACAGCTTTGGAAGTCGGACATAATACATTGTGTATAGAAACATTAAAGGACCGACTAAAAGTCTAGTTTTGACCTTTTTCTTAAGTGTATTTTAGCTCACGGTAATAAATTCCATATTTTTCCATCTTTATTGGTGAAATAATTTCTTCAAATTTATATGGGACTAGTCTGAAGAAGAAAAGAAAACTGTTAAAAAAATAATTATATTATTATTTACCTATTTAAAAAAAATCGGTTCTCAATTGACAAAAATATCGCATAACATACATATTATACAAAAAACTTCATTTTTCTAAAGTCCATCTCCCCTAACACCCGTGTACCTAGAAGATTGCAATACGGAGGGTGATATTGGTAACAAGCTTGTGGAGACTAGAAGGAACAATCATTGCTTATGTTGTGGTCTCCTGCATTGCACATCGTTTTCTAAACATGAAGACCCTCCTATCACCAATCGCATTTTGTTGCGATTGGGGGTAGGAGGGTCGGTTCTATTCTCGCCCTAGAATCTAAGAATATACGTAAAGGAGCTTGGGGTTTTTGGGAGAATACCGCAAGGAGGGTAAACAAAGTTTTGATTTTTTTGTTGACTGTTTGGTAGCGCAGTGACGAAGCGGATGCGTGACCGCGTGTTCGAACCCTGGACCGAACAAGTGTTTGTGTGGTCTACAAATAGTTGCTCCACGTCGGGATGTTTGTCCATGTGCAATATATGTATATAAATCGCGTCCGTGATACTTGAGAAAATAAAGAGTAAGTGAGAAGTAAGGGGTGATGATTTCAAATAATATATAATTATATGTAATGATGTAATGACAATGAATGATTGATAATGACTATAAATTATTTATACATATTTAAATATTTATATAATGAATGTTTGATAATGACTCAGATATATTATTCATTCATTGTCATAGACAAAAATTAAAAAAAATATATTACAATGTGTATTCCTCCGTATTTTATACAACCCTTTAAAAGTTGATGTTGATTATGACAAATGAACAATCAAATTTTATGGCACTCAACGAAAAATAAAAAGGTAATAAATTATCTCTGACAATGTGGGGTACGGACATGATTAATTTGAATAGAAATCGTGAAAAATCAAAATACGAAAATGTTATGGTAGGAAATAACAAACGGAGAGGAAAAAATCTGATAAAATAAAATTGAGAATTAATTTCATGCTCCTTTAAAACTTTACAATATCAATGTCAACTCAAAAATAACAAAGCTATTTATTGAATAACATATTTTTATATATTTATTGATTTTATTGCTATTTTTAATGATTTTGTCGGGTTTAATTTTACTTATTATTAACAGGGGACTGAGGTGATTGATATCCCGATGTCAAACTTAACCCGGAGTACCTTCAGCTTTTTAAATATTAATTTTGGTCAGATCTACGCAGATTGAGCTTACTGTGGCTTGAAGTATTGCAGTGGTATGCTAGGGTTTAGCACCCACCCATCTTCACTATGGAAATTAGGATATATTTTAATTTCAATAACCTCGCGAATCATCCTTGGTAGGATTCGGTGTTCTTTTCCGAGGATTTGTATGATTGTCCCAACCATTACATCAGATTTGATAGACGATAGACAATGTAAATTGTTCGCTTTTTCATTCATTCATTCATTACAGCCCTTCACAAGTCCACTGCTGAACATAGGCCTCCCCACGGAATGCCACAGAGCACGGTCCTGAGCCACCTGCACCCATTGATTTCCTGCATCCCTTACCAAGCCATCACTCCATCTAGAGGGAGGCTGCTCTACACTTCATTTAACGATACGAAGCTGCCACTCGAGAACCTTTCTTCCCCATCGGTTGCCGGTTCTTCGATTTATAAGGCCGGCCCTTTGCCACTTCAGCTTACTAATCAGTTGGGCTATGTCGATTACTCTGGTTCTACTGCGAATATCCCCATTTCTAAGTTTATCACGCATAGCCTTCTCCATAGCACGTTGAGCGACCTTGAGTTTCCTCATACGGCCAGCAGTGAAGGACCACGTCTCAGTTCCGTATGTCATCACTGGCAACACGCACTGGTTGTACAATTTAGTTTTGAGGTTTTGAGGTATGCCTGACGAGAAGATGGGTCGTAATCTCCCGAACGCTGCCCAGCCGAGTTGAATCCGTCGATTGACCTCTCGGTCGAAGTTGGACTTACCTAGTCGGACTATTTGTCCCAGGTAAACATATTCGTCAACAACTTCGAGCTTAGTGCTCCCAACAACTACCGGCATAGGTGTGACATGGACATTAAACATGATTTTTGTTTTGTCCATGTTCATCTTGAGACCTATCCGTTGGGAGACACTATTGAGGTAATTGAGCATAGTGCTTAGGTCCTCCAGCGATTCTGCCATCAGGACTATATCGTCGGCAAATCGAAGGTGAGTGATGTACTCGCCGTTGATGTTAATACCGTATCCTTTCCAGTCCAGTAGCTTGAAAACGTCTTCCAATGCAGCGGTGAAGAGTTTCGTGGATATAACGTCACCCTGTCTTACACCTCTCTGCAGTTGGATAGGTTTCATACTCTGGTTCTGTACTCGGATAGCCATCGTAGCCCTACTGTACAAGCACTTCAACACCTCGATATACCGACAGTTCACTTGGCACCGCTGAAGGACTGCAGCACCGCCAAATTTCGACGGAATCAAAGGTTTTCATAGTCCACATACGCAGGCAAAGTGGCAGATTGTACTCGTCGGTCTTCTGTACAATTTGCCGAAGGTTATGTATGTGGTCTATGGTGCTAAAGCCTTTTCGGAAACCGGCTTGTTCGGGAGGCTGGAAGTCGTCGAGTCTGCATGCGAGACGATTCGTAATGACTCTCGAAAACAGCACGTAGACGCGGCTCAGAAGGGAAATCGGTCTGTAGTTCTTCAAGAGAGCGTTGTCGCCTTTCTTGAAGAACAAGACCACCGCACTTCTGCTCCACGCCTCCGGTGTAATGCCACCATGGAGGACGGAATTAAAGAGCTTCTGAAGGACTTCAAGTACCGGTTTCCACCCGCTTTCAGAAGCTCCGCTGTAATTCCATCTCGCCTGGGGCCTTACCGTTTTTAAGGTGCTGGAGAGCCATTCTAATCTCGCTCAGACTGACGTCCGGGATATCATCGGAATAGTGTCGGATAAGACTTGCTCTTGGATCGTTACTCACACTTGCGCGTGGCTCCAACGATGACGTGTACAGCTGCCCATAGAACCTCTCAATCTCACTCAAAATCTCAGGTGTCCTGAAACGATGCTGCCACAATCGGTCTTCAGCTTCGACAGTTGGCTCTTTCTGGCAGACAGATCTCTGGCAAAGACTTTGGAGCACTGGTTTCGCTCGATCGCTTCTTCAATACGAGCTGTATTGAAGTTGCGCAAGTCGTAGAAATAAAATTTTCCAAATCATTGCATGTGTTTAGCACACGTTACGAAAGATATTTATTGCCTTACATTGTCATGTGGGATTCATTTTTCATTTGCATAAAGGTGTATTATACATCAACGTACGCATAGAAATTGAGACATTTGTGATTCATGAATTTTATGTTGTGCTTTTTGACAGTCAATGTGTTACAAGGAAACGAAATTAACAGGGAATATTTTTATTGCATTGATGATAATTATAACTGAGAATGCAGATTTAAAATTTAAAAGTTGTCAGACGTCTGGTACTGTTATCATCAATTCATCTGCCAAGCATAATATTTAATGCAAAAACAAAGTGATAGACCCATCCAGCAGTGAACATTTACAGGTTTATGGTCAAGAAGGGGCATAAATTTATCTAAAATAATATTAATACTTCAATTCAACATTCTTCTCTAGATGTTAACGCAAACTTAAGAAATCACAATGCCAACTTAAGAAAGTGGCTTTGACGACAGACAAATTTGGCTTTATTTTCGTTCGAGATGTCAATCAATATACAAGGAAAACCTATGTGCAGCAGTAAATGGACTGGAATGTAAGATGATGATTTTGCTATGGTCAAAACAGACCGGTAGGTATGGAATATTTTCATACCTAATGTTTAACAGCTATTGCAACCCATGGACACACACTACTAACTTTATCATAGGATGCCACATGTCGTTGTCGTTTCGAAGACTAAGATGAATTGTCTCATAGCCTGTAGTTACAATGGCTCTTCTTTTTGTAAACTGGAAAAATGCAGTGCGTGACTTCAGATTTGCTTAGATATCAGGGTGTTACTAATCTCTGATAGATTTCTAGACAGAACTGGAGTCGACGATATTCTAGACAGAAATTTTGATGTTTCTAGTTTGAGAGGTATCTATATATTAATACGTGAAGGTAGAACTTTGTACCCCTTTTTACGGAGGAGTGTGACGTTTACGGAAGAGTGCACAAAGCTAAAATTTATATAAAATATGTATTACAGGAGCCGTGGTAGCTCAGATGGTTAGCGCTCGTAAATTTCACAGTACGCGAGCAACCCGGGTTCGATCCCCGCCGGCACTAATGAAATAATTAAGTGCAATTTTAAGTGCTGATTAAACACGTGCTCGGCGGTGAAGGAAACCTGCATGTCTGAGAAATAAGAAAAAAATTTGAAGACATGTGAAGTTCGCCAACACGCATAAGGGCAGCACGGCGGACATTTCATTGCCCTAAAGCCCTCTCAGAAATGAGGGGAGGCCTGTGCCCAGCAGTGGGACGTATATAGGCTGTAACTTTAAGTTTAACTTAACTATGTATTACAAATACATTAAATTAAATAAAATAAAACATACATTTTTTAACTTCATACTGCCAATGTCAAACACATAAATGCCCTTAGGACAAATTACCTCGTATTTTGACGTTCTTCACCAATATCTCAGATTAAGTACCAAGGGGTATATTACAATGAGAAGTAATTAAAGGTTAAGCCGTAATAAAATTTGGTTAGCCACAAAAAACAGCATTTAAATCATTTGGTTAGCATTCAAAGATTCTGTTTGCAATAAAAAAAAAAAAAACATTCGGCAATTCTTGTTTCGCAAATAATGTTGATAATGTTCAGTAATTTAATCGTAAGTAGGCAGTTTACAATAATATGAGTTTGCCTAATAAACAGTCAATCCGAAAATACTTAATTGATCTGCAAGATTCACGATTGGTTAGCAAAGAAAATATTTATTTATTTTTTATTTATTTATTTATTTCTGAAACTTACAACTATCATTACAGGATTACCTAATGCGATAGTGTAGCTGTCTAACTGATTTGTATTCATGCTTTAATTTTTGTAACAAATTATAAACATGATGATTGCGGAGAAGTTTTTGGCCAAAAACCAGAAGGTTTTTTGTGCGTTCATGGACTTGAAAAAGGCTTATGACAGAGTGGACAGGAATGTGTTATGGCAAACACTGAACTCATTTGGGTTGAGCGCTGGTTTGATACAGGCATTAAGGTCTCTTTTTATTGACTCTAGTGCTTGTGTCAGGATCAACGGGGTCTACTCGGACTGGTTTGGCATCCAAAAAGGTGTAAGACAAGGCTGTGTAGCTTCCCCGTGGCTGTTTAACCTATTTATGGACAGTTGTTTGCAAACTTTGAAAGTTGAAGAATGTGGGTTGAGAATGGGTGAGTTAACCGTCAAATGCCTTTTGTACGCCGATGATCAAGTCATATTTGCATCGTCGGCGGCCGAGTTGCAAATGATGATTACTTTAATGAACTGGTCATTAAAAGAAAGGGGTATGAAAGTGAACGCAAGTAAGACGAAAGTGATGGTTTTTGAAAGAGAAGAAAGTAAAACGTTATGTGAAATAAGAATAGAAGGGGAGATGATTGAGCAAGTGGATGAGTGGATGAGTGAGATATTTGGGATGTTTATTTAGCAGGGATGGTAGATATGATAAGGATATAGAACGACGAGTGAACGCAGGAAATAGAGTGAATGGGGCTCTACACGCTATTATGAAGAGTCAGAATGTGTCAAAAAAGGCACGTTTGGCAATTCATAGTGCTGTGTTAGTCCCTACTTTAATGTATGGTAGTGAAAGTTGGGTCTGGCAGAAGAAGCAAGAGAGTAGAATAAATGTTATTTAACATTAAGGAGTATGCTAGGGCTGAATCTGAATGACAGGGTGAGAAATAGTGTGATAAGAGAAAAGTGTGGTTTGCAAGATGACGTTTTCATCAGAATTAAGAAAGGAATGCTTCGGTGGTTTGGTCATGTACAAAGAATGAACGAGGAAAGAGTGACAAAGCAAATTTATGTTGCAGAAGTGAACGGAAGAGTCGGAAAGGGACGCCCTAGACGAAGGTTTATCGACCAAATTGGCGATATATTGAAAATGGGCCAGATTAGAAGTACCCTTAACTGACGAGCGTGTATGCGCAGATATATGGATGTAAAGGAGGCGAGAGAGGTGTGTCAGGATCGTGCCAAATGGAAGTCCATAGTCTCTGCCTACCCCTCTGGGGACAGGCGTGAGTGTTTATGTTATGTTTATGTTAAATTATAAACAATGCTGTCTTTGTGAATTCACTCAGAGTACAACAGAACAGGTCCGTCTCACTAGCTATTAAGTTGAGCGTATGGAGTGCGCGCGTCAGAGGTGCCTTACCCAGAAGGTTGGTCCGACCGCGCGGCCCCACCAACAGTCGCGGCTGCCGTCGGCGCCACACATACCTCTCAGGAACACATAGGTTTAATTGCCCTAACATTTCAGCGTTATGCAATTTTCCTCTGAGTATTTTAAAAGTATAAGAGGTGAGCGCAAGTTCCCTTCTAACTCTTAGTTTATTATATCCTACCATACCTAAGATAATCAAAGTTGGATACATTAAAGGATAAAATGTGTATACACCATAATAACGCATATATAAATATCTAATAAATTTATTCTGTAGTCGCTCTAGCATGAGACTATACTTAGTTTCATGCGTTACATTCAAGTTGACTCCGTACCAATGTATTATACAAGGCGATAATCGCTTTTATGTTTGTGAATCCTCGGACCGACGAAGCGTAAATCCTAGATTTCTATAAGCTTTTTTACAGATGTTTATGATGTGATCATGAAAAGTAAGCTCTGTCATAAGATATGTCTATAAGCAGAGACCTAAATTTAACCAACTACTGCTGGCCGCAGTAGTTGGTTAAATTTTGGTGTACTGTTAAATTTGTAAAAATATGTTACGGCTAAAAGTCGAAATGCGGTTACACCTAGTTCTAGCCGACTAGAACTAGGTGCGGCCAGCAGTAGCTGGTTAAATTTAGGTGTACTGTTAAATCTGTAAAAATACGGAAATAAGTATCAAGTAATACGTATTTAATTAATAGACAGTAGGTTAAGGTGCGTAAGGTGCGGTGTCAAAGCCCCGTACATTTTTTAGACAATAATAATAATCTTTATTATTGTTTTAGTTACCCTCTAAGTGCTTATCAAAATTTTATAAACATGAGTCACTCATTTCAGCTTATATAATTAATATGCTGTACTAAAAAATTTACAGCCGTCCTGCCGATTGATTTAATAATGTTTGCTAGCCATGGTTTGCTGACCAATAATCTATTTCTGCTGCTAGATTACATTTCTCTGCTGACAAAAACATGAATACTATGCTAACCCTTTAAATACTCGTAAGACCCTATTACAATTACTACGTTTTATATATTAATTAGCTGATACCCGGCACGTTGCTGCCGCAGAAGAAATAATTGTGGAAATATTGTTTTAAATTTGGAAGAGTTATATTGTTTATATAGGAATGATAATACATTCATTGAAATTGAATGATATATTAGGTCCTTACATATGAAATTGGCGTTTTGTACGGGAGGAATATAAAGTCAATTTTTTTTTTGTAAAATATATTTAATTTATCAAAGTATGCACCGTTGTTATCTATTCACTTTTGCCATCTCATAGGTAGTTAATTGATCCCTTTACTAAAAAAACCATAGGGGCGAGAATCAATAAACTCTTTGAAGGCGGTTTGGACTGCCGCATCAGAGTTGAATTTTTCCTTGTAAGTTGTCCAAATTTTGGAAAAAATGGTAATCTGTTGGAGCAAGGTCCGGGGAGTACGGTGGATGTCGCAGACATTCCAATTGTAGCTCATCTAACTTAGTTGTTGTTTGTTGTGCAGTGTGTGGTCTTGCGTTGTCGTGAAGCAGCAGTGGCCTAGAGCGATTAACCAATCTCGGTTGTTTAGCAGCTAGTTCTTCCTTCATGGTTTGCAGTTGCTGACAATAGATCATCATCATCATCATTACAGCCCTTCACAAGTCCACTGCTGAACATAGCTCTCCCCCAAGGAATGCCACAAAGCACGGTCCTGAGCCACCTGCATCCATCGACTTCCTGCATGTCTTACCAGGTCGTCACTCCATCTAGTGGGGGATTGCCCAACACTTCGCCTACCGGTACGAGGCTGCCACTCGAGAACCTTTTTACCCCATCGGTTGTAGGTTCTTCGAGCTATATGGCCGGCCCATTGCCACTTCAGCTTACTAATCCGTTGGGCTATGTCGGTTACTCTGGTTCTACTGCGGATATTCTCGTTTTTAAGTTTATTACGCAGAGAAACTCCGAGCATAGCCCTCTCCATAGCTCACGAGTCCTCATACGGCCAGCAGTGAAGGACCACGTCTCAGATCCGTAAGTCATCACTAGCAACACGCACTGGTTGTACAATCTAGTTTTCAGGTTTTGAAGTATACCTGACGAAAAGATGTGTCGTAATGTCCCGAACGCTGCCCAGCCGAGTTGAATCCGTCGATTGACCTCTCGGTCGAATTTGGACTTACCTAGTCGGACTATTTGTCCCAGGTAAACATACTCGTCAACAACTTCGAGCTTAGTGCTCCCAACAACTACTGGCATAGGTGTTACATGGACATTAAACATGATCTTTGTTTTGTCCATGTTCATCTTAAGACCTATCCATTGGGAGACACTATTGAGGTCATTGAGCATAGTGCTTAGGTCCTCCAGCGATTCTGCCATAAGGACTATATCATCGGCAAATCGAAGGTGAGTTTTGTACTCGCCATTGATGTTAATACCGTATCCTTTCCAGTCCAGTAGCTTGTAAACGTCTTCCAATGCAGCGGTGAAGAGTTATACAAAAACAATAGATATCTGCCGTAATCGTTTGGCCAGATGTTAGAAAGCTGTAGTGAACGACACCGGCGCTAGTCCACCAAACACTGACAAGTAACTTTTTCTAACTCAATTTTCGTTTAGGGCAGGATTTGGCTGGATCTCCAGGGTTCAGCCATTGCGACGAGCGCTTTCGATTATCGTACAGTATCCACTTTTCCTCACAAGTAATGATTCGATTTAAAATCCCTTCATTATTGTATCGGTTGAGCAAAGTAACACAGCAGTCGACGCGTGTTTGCAAGTTCTATTCACTCAATTCATGAGGTACCCATCGTTCAAGTTTTTTTACTTTTTGTGTTAAATTGTTAAGTGGATTAATACAGTTTTATCACTTACCCCGAAGCCTGCAGCTATCTCTGAAGTGCTTTGTGATGGATCCGCTTCCACAATAGATTTTAATTCTTCATTTTCCACTTTGGTCTCGGGCCGTCCACGGGGTTGGATCTGAAGTTCGAAATTTCCAAAACGAAAACGTTGAAACCAAAAACGTACCGTGCTTTCTTTTTCGACAATAGCGCCGTACACATCATTAATCCTTTGAGCTATTTCTGCAGCACTGGTGCCACGGTAGAACTCGTACTTGTTTTCCAAAAAACAAATGAATGACTGTTTTCAAAACTCAAATGTACCAGCTAAATGAATTTATAAATTTGAATTTGGAATTCTTAAGCAAAGAGGAGATATTTCAGATCAAAGTGGTCAGTACGACAAAACGCTAATTTCATATGTAAGGACCTAATATATAAACTATCAAATCTAATTTTTGTTTTAATAAACTGTACAATTAATTCAAATAATGTCTTAATTCAAAATAGTCTACAATAACAGGCACCTGAACTAGAATAAACCTGTATCTCAGGTGTATGTGCTAATATATACACTAACAAGTATTTTCTGTTTCTTATATAAAATGAATAACATACCAACTAATTAGGGTTAATTTCGGTTAAATATATTAATTGTATCATAATACAATGCACTTCTGTTATTATAACCTTCGGGCAAGTGCAAGCAATAAGTTGACAAAAATTTTACCGCAATCTGATGAAGGGTATGGCTGCACATAAAATACGAACAAACAAACATTAATATTTATACTTATATTCGTTTAGCAGTTGTTAGTGAAATGCGCCTATCTTAATATACAAACTAATTGACCGTAAATGAATTACGGTCGAATTTCTACCACTACGCGACCACCAGTATCGATATATAAGAAAATTTCTAATGGATTATGAAATAAATAATTTAGTTAAAATCAAAATGGAGTAGATAGGTACCAATAACTTTTAAAATCAGTACACTCACCATCATCGTCGTCATCAATATACTCATCATCATTATTTAGCCTATCAGAAGTCCCCTACTGAACATAGGCCTCCCCCATAAATTACCACAAAGGTACTCGTAAGATAGCGGGTCTGCAACCGCAGTTTATTATTATCAGAATCTTTGGAGTGACTGTAAAGTTTGCAATTAATCCCATTACTAAATACCGTTAGTAACCACAAGAATTCCTGAACTCAAAATTTAATTTAAAGGAAGGAGGCGTAATTTAAATTAGTCCCATTTCAACGACAAATTTTCAACTTCCTGAACAATTTATTTTGTAAAACACGTTCCAAAGGATATAATTTAAAAAGTACGGAGTGGAAGTTGTTTACGTACGTGTTTGAAAGTTGTAGTGATTGGACTTCTACAGTCTTCTACTTCTACTTTGAAAGTAGGCAAGGAAACATTTAACAATACAATCCAATTTATTACGAGATTTCGCATCATGGTGCAGTATATTCATTTTTATTTTTACGTGGTAGAGCCATTCTGCAGCTATATTATGGTTGTAGCACGAATGGGTCGGCTCGACCGAGGAAGGACCACGCTCTCACAGAATACCAGCGTAAAATAGCAGCTTAATGCTGCTGTGTTTCGTATGGTGAGTGTAGAGAACCGGAGACCCTTTTTACTGGAAACGAGGCTTTCCATCGTAGTCCTCAACGGTGACAACGCATTTGCATTTTGATTCTTAATCGAAGATAAATGTAGATGTCTATGGGCCAATGCATCCACTTACCATCAGGTGGACTGTGTGCTCGTTTGTCACCCCATTCTATAAAAAAAATGTCTTTTATGTCAAAAAATAAAAATATGTCTATATTTCGAGATAATACGAGATATTAATTGTGAGATATGTTTAAATATTTCATTTAAAATTATAATTTGCGATCGTAAAAATCAACATAATATACAATCGTAAATAATAAGACCATTGGTAGTCTTTGTATTGTTAAGCCAATATTTATGTTTTATATAATACTAACTTTTAGCGACTTCAACCGCGTAGAATTAAAGAAAAACCCTACAGATCCACAATAGGGGTCTTTGTGCAAGAAGCTTAATTGTCGAAGAACTACTTTAAAGTATTCGCTTTAAAGTTTTTTGCCATTATTTAAAAAAACTATGTACGATATAGGTAAATATCAAATAAAAAATTGAAGATCTATTCATTTTGCATAAAAAAGGTCTTATCGCTTTATCCTTTAACACTAATATTTTTGTTGTAAAATGATGTTGAAGTAAAAAATGTTAAATATCGATTTTGCATCAAAACTTTAAGAGAATGGAATATCTTCTTACAATCTTCTTACAATCGAGTGTTACCCTTTTTATGTTGTAACCAATCGGTTCAGCAATTTCGAAGATTAAACCGAACATACAGACAAATAGGCACATATTTTTTTAAGCGGAAACTTCTTTAGAATCGTTGTGATATAATACAGTATAAAGTGTTTTCTATTATCTTGGTCTCCTTTTCTACCATTTTTCTACCGACTTCAAAAGGTACTCAATTCGATATGTACTTTTTTATGTGTGTTACCTCATAACTTTTTTCTGCGTGAACCGATTTCGATGATTCTTTTTTTATTTGAAAGCTGGTGCTTTTCATGTAGTCCCAAATAAATTTGATCAAGGTCTGACCAATAGTTTTTGAGTTATTCTTAATAATTTATATTGAAGTCGGAAAATTCTATGAGACGGCTGTGTTTGCCCTTGCAAAACTATCATTGTTTAAAAATCTATTGAAGAAGGTACCGTTTGAGATTTACGGTCCAACAATCAAGGTCAGCAAAAATGCGGATAAGCATATTTGGCATAGGAATACATATAAATAAAAAAAATAAAGTGTCTCTCTGTAGTATTGGAATAACTGCTTTCTATTAAATAACCGGAAAAACTTAAAGACTTTTTAAAAATCGAAAAATAGATCTTGATTGACATCTTAAGTCTAAATAACGTTACATTGATAGATCCTATCCAGACGAAACCAGGGACGGGCCGCTACTTAGCAAGTAAGTAACTAATGATAAGAAGAAAATAAATAATGTACAAAACATCAAAAAAAAACATTAAACCTTTGTTAATTGATAAATCTTAGTATTTTTACGTGGCAGAGACAAAAACTCTTTAAAAATAAATTTATTTAATACTTTTAAACTAACTTAAAATATAGTAGTTGATACAGAGAACTTGGGAATGGAATTATGTTGAGGGATCGAAAGATTTGGTTTAAATAGTGTAGGAAGCTAGGAGGTGGGGGTAAACATAAGGGAACAACATCGTTCTTGGTGTTATGGTTAACTTATGGTAAACTATAAACATTAGCATATAATATTACAATCGAATTAGTGTGGCTTCTAAGGAAGTAAACAATATTATTTATAAAGTATACAGGTCTTATAACATAAAGTAAATAGTATCCCATGACATAACATTAGTTTGGCTTCTAGGAAAGTAATTTAGTAAATAAACAATATAAATTATACAGGACTTATAATATAAACTAAATAGTATCTATGACGTAACAGTATTCTGCAAATGAATACCTTTAGATAATTAATTTTATGTTATAGGTATGTGTTTGATTTTGCTATGTATAGACAACATATTTCAATTACTGATAATAACCGTATGACATCGACATTTTAAATTATTATTTTATTCTTACATGATTAGTCCGCAGTTTTTGTTATTGAATAATAATATTACTTAGATTAGATGACAGTTTATATTTGTTAATGATTTCTTACTGACATGAAGCACTGAC
>JAGSMP010003112.1:0-13997 GCA_029286625.1 Parnassius orleans | reverse complement strand
ACATAACATTAGTTTGGCTTCTAGGAAAGTAATTTAGTAAATAAACAATATAAATTATACAGGACTTATAATATAAACTAAATAGTATCTATGACGTAACAGTATTCTGCAAATGAATACCTTTAGATAATTAATTTTATGTTATAGGTATGTGTTTGATTTTGCTATGTATAGACAACATATTTCAATTACTGATAATAACCGTATGACATCGACATTTTAAATTATTATTTTATTCTTACATGATTAGTCCGCAGTTTTTGTTATTGAATAATAATATTACTTAGATTAGATGACAGTTTATATTTGTTAATGATTTCTTACTGACATGAAGCACTGACGCACCGTGAAGTCTAGTAATTACATACATACGTATTGTAGTACAGAGCTTCGATGTATTAATTGTTTAGTCGTTCAGATACTTTGATAGTGTGGTTTATATTTCAGTTGTTGTTCCGTCTATTTTCCGTCTTTGTGGCAGCGACGTCGTAGTTTCATTGACATATTTTATTTAATAAGATTTTTTTTCAAAATAAACTCATTTTGAATTTTTAATATTAAGCTTCCTAAACCACCCTATGACCTATCTCGCCTTTAAGGCTACGTACTGCAATAAAATCTAACATTTCACTGAGACGTGGGCAATAAAGTTAAGCTCGAGCTGGTAGGTAGTTTAAAATTTTATACGGAATAAAAACTGTAGAATGACAGAAAATTTATTAATCTAAATTCTATTCCAAAAGTTGTAGAGCATACTGCAGCTAGATAAGATATTTTAGAAGAACTGTTTTGAAAAAAAGGAGAACTAATATCGAAGCTATAAAGCATATAAAAAATACGCTACAATAAATTAATAAGGGGGCTGTTACAAGTGATAATCAAAACATATTGCAATAAAACTGGGAGCAACTTAGCATTAAACAATATATATACCGTACCGTTGTTGTTTTGCTAGAGCCAAATACAAGAATTATCGATGCCACCCTCAGTGAACCAAAAAAAAAAAAATACAAAATTTCTTAAACGATTTAATTGTGTTGTAACAGATACCATCGTGAAATAGCTGTTTAATGCATATGTTTCGTATGGCAAGTGAAGAGAACCAGAGACACTTTCTATCTTTCTCGTCCCGTCAGCTTTTATATTGCATTTTAGGCCTACGCGCATAATAATGCATAATGTCGGTTCAGAGGACACCTCCATCTGCAACCCCGAGGAATCTGCAGCCTTGATCTAATGCGGGAGCAGGTATGGGGCCTCAGGCTGAAGCCTTGATGGATACACAGTATGAAAATACCCCCTCTGGCTATGTTTTACTTCGAAATAATAGAAGAGCAAGGATGAATTTTCACCGTCTCAGTTTCTAGATTTCAAACAGGTGACTGTCATTACAGCATTTATTAGTGAGCAAAAAAACTCACATATAGAAATCACAAACACTTAAGTCCTCCAACAAACCACTTCAAATATTGAACAGTGTGTGTCTTTGTTAACTCTGCAAAATAAGGAATTCCAAGAAATTGATAAACTGGAAACTCAAGTAAAGAAGGATCATGAATACATAAATATACTTGAAGACAAAATTGAAGATCTCCAAGGACGTCACGCAAAGCTAGTCTAGAGTTAAAAATGTTCCTCGTAAACCCTCTGAAAACAGGGATGATTTAAGAGTATGGTAACTTGCCTATCAAAATCAACCTTGATTTGTGCGCGCGGGATATTAAGGATATTTTTCAGAATAAGGCCACGCTGACAGGGAGAAAAATTCCCCATAATATTGGAACTAGGATCCACGATCATGAAATCTGAACTACTAAAAAGACTAAGAATTTTACAAAAAAAAGTCAAATTACAACTAAAACACCTAGGTTTTACACGAACGAGGACACGCCTGTTTATGTATCAGAGCAGCTCACGCTAAGGTGCCTGACTTTTCTTCTGTCTCGAGATCTCGCCAAATCAATGGGTATAAATTCTGCTGGACACGTTTGGAAGGGTTTTTGTGAGAAAAGATGATACGTCTAAAATTATATGCATCCAGGCGGCACAGTTGTTCAACTTCTTCAACAAAAGTGACTATATTCAAACATCTCAATGGTAACTTCTATGTGCTTCATTCATTATATATTATCTTATTTTTTGGTAAGACAACTGCTGTAAACCTTACATCTACTGTTGGCGTAATTTTCATTTACACACTTATACCTATGGTTTAAAAACTGCAAACAAACTACAACAACCAAACACACCTATGTACAACACCACACGCTCACACCTCACAAATTCAATACATACATTTACATAAAACCATCAACAGTACAAACACAAAACACACCACAACAACCATCCACTCTTACAGACTACAATGTATAACAACTACTCATTGATGATCCTACCTATTCTCGTGTATACTTGCAAGTGTTTCTAAAAACTTATCACTACTCACCCTATAACCTCTGCAATGATTTACTTTGTATTTCCTCTTTTTTAATGGATAGTCAGCTCACTAACAGGAACTAGACTGCATGCAAATAACACACTCAATCAAATGTAATATAGAAGATCTAATTTACCATTGGTTGGGTTCCTTTCGTAATAATCTATTTGTTGTAACATAAAACATGGCTAGTATCTATAAAATTTCGACGACCTTTGGTTACCCTATCAGTACTGGAATTCGAAATTGACGTTCTTATACTGACCGAATGCAGATTAGACTAACAAACAAATACCATTTTAAGTAATTATACCTCCTACCAATCAATTAAACTTTTAAACCAGAATGATGGTGTAGTAGCTTATATCAAAACAATCACCGAGCTAAAGTTATTGACCTTCTCTCAGACGCTACAGGGACTACAAATAGAGATTGATAACTACGTTTCCTGGTATATACCGCTCCCCTCTTTTCTAAACGCCGATAACTTACAAGCTCCCTCGACTTACATCTGAAACTATTAGTCATCATAAAATGTGTCATAGGTGACATAAACATTAACCTGCTTCCCATAGCTACAGAGAAGCCTCAGTATCGCCGTAATAGACTCAGCTACTAGACGCACTATCCCTGCATGGCTTATTACCTGGTCACACTCTACCTACGAAGAGATCCTGCCTCGACCACGTAATGATAAAACTTGAAGTCAACCTCACTGCAGCTTTTATCGCCGTCCTTAACACGACGGTCACAGACCACAATCTTGTGTTGCTTCAGTTATATAAAACATCCACCCACAAAGCTCAACTAAGTCTAAACTAACTACAGATTTTGATGGGAATATAATACTCTCATATCGACAAGTATCCCTTTTCAGAATTGCCAAATAGCCCTGAAGAATTTGCCAACACTTTTATTAATATAATTAAGTCAGCTATCAACATAATTCTAAACTATCCTACTTTTCTAACAATAAAAGATATTAAAACCCTGGATAACTCCCGGAGCTCTGAGGTGCATAAGGCAATTACTTGCAACAAAGGTAGAAAAGGACCCCCCTAATACAATTTTAATAATAACTTACAAACGTTTTCAAATACTGTTCCAATCTCATCAAAAACTTAAACGACAGCATTATGGCAAACTTATTAATAAATCTGCTAATAACCCCTGTAAATTCTGGAATACAGTAAATGAGATAACTCGGTACAAACCACCCAAGACTAATAATGTAGCCCTAATTAACTTAAACCCTACCACTAGATTCGGTTAACTATGTTAATAACTATTTTGCTTGTATAGGCAACAACCTAGCTGGAATAATTACTACAAACTTAGGTACTAGAAGTCGGGTACTAGTAGCTCCTATCTCTAACTATGCACAGCCCTCATCCTTCGTCCTGCTAAACACTGACGACAAAGAAGTCGAGAGCATCTTGATGAGTCTCGACTCTGGGAGCTCACCTGGATGGGATGGTATCAGCACTGGCTTTCTAAAGCATGCTAGAGCCTTTGTTGTACCATACATACGTAACCTGCAAACCTTTGCTTTAGTACTGGTGTATTCCCCAGCGTCTTAAAGAGGTCTATGATAACCCCTGTGCATAAGAGTGGAGACAGACAGGATGTAAACAATTATAGGCCTATTCTGTCCTTACCTCCATCTCCAAAATAATTGAAAAGTTGCTTAACAATAGATTAGTTGATTTCCTAAATAAATATAAATTATTATCAAATTCCCAATATGGTTTTAGAAAGGGTCTTTCAACTCAAGATGCGATTCTTGATCTCACTTCTACTATAGTTGGTGAAGTAGACAATGGCAGCAAATGCCTTACAGTCTTTTGGATTTAAAAGGCCTTCGACACTGTCTCGTGCCTATTCTTTTACACAGGCTACAAAGCATAGGTATTAGGGATACTCCACTAATGCTTTTAAAAGTTACCTACAGGACAGAACTCAGCAAGTAAAATAAATAATTTACATAGTGATAAAGCTACGCCTAGTTTTGTGTCCCGCAGGGTAGTGTCCTGGGCCCGACTCTCTTTAATATACATAAATGATCTATGTAATCTACGAGATGTCGGGGCAGGATATACCCTACGCGGACGACACTGCCCTTGTTTTTACTGGTAGCACCTGGAATACTGTCCAAGCAGGTACTGAAAGGGTTTAATCATCGTATCTAATTGGCTTAGAGATAACCTTCTTACCTTGAACACCCAAAAACAAACTACATCTGCTTCACCTTCTAACAAATCCCAACCTGACCATCACTTTGCCATAAAATCCACACTTGCTCAAACCCTGAAACATGATTTGCGACTGCCCTACTATTGATAAAGTCAGCCAAACTAAATACCTAGGTATAATGTTGGACCAACGACTTAACTGGCACTCACATTTGGAACTATTAACTAACCGCATTAGGAAACTCATATGGGTATTCAAATCACTACGGCAGGTCATGTGCAACAAACTTAAAACTGAATCTATGTAGCCCTGGCCCAATCTGTGCTCACATACTGTATCTCGATTTGGGAGGAGCTGACAAAACTCACTTCCTTGCACTCGAAAGAGCTCAGAGATCACTTATCAAAGTCATCTACTCCAAACCTTTTCGTTTTCCCACTGACACACTATATAGAATGAGTGACCTACTCACAGTACGAAAACTCTACGTTCTGAATCTCATCTTAACGTGCCACAAATCATTGCCTTATGTCGACCTAAGTCATAAAAGAGAAAGGATGTTGTTGCCCCGTCACTGCTGTACGTACTGCTTTCGCTAGAAGACAATATAGTTGTCAGTCCGTCCATATATACAACAAAGTAAATAAATTACTTAAAATATACCCTATGTCATCTTACACTTGCAAGAAAACTTTAAAAGAATGGTTGGACTCACTTAGTTATGAAGATGTCGAAAAACTTTTCATAAGAATAAATTAAAACTCCGGTTAAACTTAATGTCGGTACCTGTATGCGGAACACCCATACCGATCCCAAGGAACCTCATCCGTAGGGCTTGCAGATGACCGACACACACATGCACACACGCTCGCACACACACACAGACACACACACGCTCGCACGCACACACACACACACACACATACACACACACACACACACACACACACACACACACACACACACACTAAATATATACACACTAACTAATTTTTCCCAATTCATATAATTGTAAGTTTCTAGATATAATATAGTTTAATAGTCTTTTGAGCAAACTGTAGGAAGTAGCGAGTTATTCCCAACACAAGTGTCTATGACAACTTAGGGAAACTCGATAAATCTTTGTTATAAGACTTTTGAAAATAAAGGAATTTTTTTTTTTTTTTTCTATTGAAAAATTTAGGGTGACAACGCATCTGTATTTTGATTCTATACCGAAGATAGATATAGATATCTTTTAGCCACAGCTTAAAATTACCATGAGGTGGAGTGTGCGATTGTCACCCTTATTCTACAAAAAAAGTATCACAATCTCAAAGTGTTCTAAATAGTTACTTTAAAAATTCACCCCTCACTTAACTTGCCACCTTCACGGGTGGAATATTTTCTCTAAATAAATATGTGACCGTCCATGGAGCACGTATTTAATAAAAAATACTGCTACATGGTGCCCATACCATACCAAGTGATATATAACTTATATTTATTTATATTATTTTCAATATCAAAAAAATATAAGATCATCAAAATTGGTTCACAGTTGACGAAGATATCGCGTAACATACATACAAAAAAACATACAGTCGAATTGTAAACTTTTCTTTTTTGAAGAAGAAACGAAGTATCACGTGCTTGAACTGATTAAAATAAATAAGAATAAAAATTTTAACTAGTAATTCCCAGAAGTGAAGAGCATTGATTCGTTGCTTTCAAATAGGCACAACTGAGAAGCTAATTGAGTGACGAAGCACCTAAGCTTTAATTACAGGCGACGTTGTACATGCAGTGTTGCCTATTACATACCATTTGCATTTGCTCGAGATTAGGGAATATAATTAAGTAAGGAGTTTAATTATTTTTACTTATTATAAGCCAGTGCTTGACCACAATCCCACCTGGTGGAAAGTGGTGATGCAGCTTAGATGGTAAATAGCACTGTCTTAGCGGTTTGTATTCGGACGAAAAGATAGACGCCGGCAAATTATTCCACTCCTTTGCTGTACGCATTACAAAAGATGAAGCAAACAGTTTGGTTCTAAAGCGTGGAAAATCGACAGCAAAGGGCTGAAGACCCGCCAACCGCCTGGTTGTTCGATGGTGGAAAAGAGAGGGAGGAATCAAAGCATGTAATTCCTGCCCACTCACCGAAACGCATCCTATAGAATACTGATAGGCTGGCTACTCTGCGCCTGTGCTCGAGGCTGACAAAATTGGTTTCAACCAAAGCAAGGTCTCCAATTAGCCTCTTAGCACGTCTCTCCACTGATTTCAACGCTGCCAGTGACAGATCGTTGCTCCACCTATACAGGGGAATTCGTTGTAATACATTAAAATTTTACATTTATTGTGTTATAATATTAATATTCGTAATACGAAACAGGTGTGCCGTCATTTTCTAAAAGAAACGAAAAATAATATTTTAGAAAATGTATTACAACGAATTACCCTGTCTAGGTGGAGCAACGATCTACGCAAGATGACCTGGTAGCAACTGGATGCTTGAAGCTGAAGGCCGGTCTAAGTGGTGCGCTTTAGGAGGACCTATGTGCAACAGAAAACTGCCGTAGGCTCATTTATAACAGTTAGGTGTTTTCTCAGTGGACGATGGTGTAACCGCGTGTGGTGGAGGTATTTTGTTACAGCACAATTAAATTCACAATTTTGTAAAAATAAAGTCATATTGTTGTTTGTTTAGCTATGTTTTTTTTTTGGGTTCACCGGGGGTGACATCCATTATTCTTGTCTTTGGATCCAGCAATATTACAACGATACGGGTTGCATAATGCGGAGTTGCTGACAGTTTTATTGGAATATGTTTGATTGTCAACAAGTAGAAGTGCATCAGCCCCCTTTGTATATATTGTAATGAATTGTAATGTTATAGCTTCGAGATTTTCTTTCATCAAAAAGATTTCTTTTAAATTTTAAATATACAGCTGCAGAATGTTCTATTACTTTAATGGAATAGTGCAGAAGTGAACGGCAGAGTCGAGAAGGGACGCCCTAGACGAAGGTTTATCGACTTAATTGGCGTTATATTGAAAAAGGCCAGATTAGGAGTACCCTTAACCGATGAGCGTGTATGTAGATATATGGATGAAGGAGGAGAGAGAGGTATATATATATTTAAAAAGTTAAAAAAATAATTGGCTAATATCCGCGTGGTAAATAAACAGAATGATGTACCTTACCTAGTTTGAAGAGCACCTCCGCCCTCCCTCAATCGCTTGCACTATCCCCGTTAAAACGAATGCCAACACCACTACACTAGGAAAGACGCACCTCCGTCGATAATAAGACACGTATCTTGTTGTGTTACACAAGGTATCCTCTGGTGACCCGGAACACAGCACCGGGTCCGATGGAATACCGGGCCGGGCCCTAGTGCTGAGTCTGGCTGCCCTGGGGGACAGGCTCAGGCAGCTGTTTACCAGCTGTCTGCGCTGTGCCACGTTCCCCACAGCCTGGAAAGAAGCAACGCTGGTCCTCTTGAAGAAGGAGGGCAGCGCCGCTGATTCTCCCTCTGCGTACCGCCCCATATGCCTGTTGGACGAGATTGGCAAATTATTCGAGAGGATAGTTGCCAGTCGGCTCAATAGGCATCTGTCGCGCGTCGGTCCCGATTTGGCTGATAGCCAGTTTGGGTTCCGACGGGAGCGTTCCACTTTAGATGCGATTATGCGCGTCCGCTCCCTGTCGGAACAAGCAGTATCCCAGGGTGGCGTGGCGTTGGCGATAAGTCTTGATATCGTCAACGCCTTTAACTCCCTGGGATGCAATCAGGAGGGCACTGGCACATCATCAGGTGCCCCCTTACATGCAAGGTATTATCGGGGACTACTTGCGCGACAGGTACATCCTGTACATGGGGCAAGATGGCAGGAAGATCCGGAGGGAGATTAAACGTGGGGTTCCACAGGGCTCGGTGCTGGGGTTGCTACTGTGGAACCTCGCCTATGACGCGGTTTTATTTATTTATTTATTTATTTATTTTCTTTTAAAAACTCTTGTGGCCACAGAAATCCAACACGCACACAAGGTTTAATTTTACATGCAAAAATATTTTTAAAAAATCATCCAATTATAATAAACGAGTTAATAGTTATCACTTATAAATTTATAATTAAAATAATAGTAATAAATTAAACAATTATGCAATATTAGTACTCAAAATCTCCAAGCCTATAGCAGCGCGTGTTGAGAAATTAAAATATGAAAATAAATAATAAAATATGAATATAAAAGAAAAGAAAAAGGATACAGTCATACAATGTCAGGCTATGAAATATTTTGTCATATTAATTTATAATGCAATGTCAATAAAAGCTAATTACAATATATGTCCATAATTAAAATTAAATCTTAAATACAAATTAATAAATAGTACATTGTCAAACAAATTAAATTGTCAAATTATTAATTATCTTATTATCGATAATTTTACAGATTCAGCAGATGTCATACTGTCTGCAAATATGTCAATTTCATCGTGTTGAGTGAGTATGTCCCCTATTAGTATCAATGCTCGATTTGTTTGCATAGGCTGCACGTTTGGTACGTGTAACTGGTCTGTCTAGGAGACGCAGCCTACGGCGGAGCCACCGTTACTCCATTATCACTCTGCAGGTACCTGGGCACCAACAAACCGATTCTTCCACAACCGACTGGCAGTCTAACTTGTGGTGAATTATAAAAGATAGTACCTAATAGTTGACATCACCCTCCTAAACATTAGGTTTCTAAATCAACCATACCCAAAACAAATAGGGAAGGATACAAATAAGGGTAGTAACCGTGAATCTTCTTATAAAGCCAACGAGCAAATTTACGTTGTATTCTCTAAACATGATAGTATATTACTTCATAAGGATTCCAGGCCGCAGCTGCATACTCCAGTTTACCCGAACATACGTATACAAAGTTTTAGCCACCCTTATATCGTCAAAGTCAGCAGCAGTCCTCATCACAAAACCCAAAGTCTTACTAGCCGACTTGCAAATGGATGTCATATGATTGTGAAAATTTAATTTAGTATCTAATAATAAGCCCAAGTCAATTATTATGTCATACTCTACCATAGGCGCGTCAAATAAGTTATAATTAATAATGATAGGATTCTTTTAATGCAAAAGTAATAACCTTGCATTTAGTCTCATTAAGAGGAAGATGGTTCACTTACTCCATTCCGATACCCTATCTATGTCCTGTTGAAGAGCCTGTGCATCAGCAGCACTGCCAATTCCCAAGCTTAATTTCAGATCATCTGCGAATAACAGGCACTTCGCAGATTTAACTTTGTAGGCAAGTCATTTATAAAACTCAAGAACAGTGTTGGCCAAGAGTACCCTGACTCACACCAGATCTAGTAAAATAATAATCGGATTCGTAACCACTTACCTAACGAATTGACGACGATTATCCAAATAGCTAGCAAAAAATTGAAGAAGCTTCGGAGTAAAACCCAACTTAGCTAGCTTCTGTAACAGTATGTCATTACTCACCAGGTCAAAAGCCTTCCTAAAGTCGAAATATGCGGCATCTACCTGTCTTCTAGAATCCATCTCTGTACATACATAGTCAACGTGTGTTATCAGGTTAGTATTCGTTGAGCGATTTTTCCGAAAACCATGTTGACTGTCATGCAAAATGTTATCTAACTGTTTGCTAATGTGAAAGTTCAATATGGTTTCAAATACCTTCGCCAGAACCGAAAGCACCGCTATAGGTCTAAAAGCAGAAACATCCTTTCCAGGTTCTCCCTTGGGAACAGGAGTCACCCTAGATATTTTCCACTGTTCTGGATATTTAGCCTGTCTAAGAGACAGATTAAAAATGAATAAGAGCGGTGATCTTAGAACTGGCGCACAATCCTTGACAAGAAAAGCAGGAATGCGGTCAGGACCACCAGCGGATCGCGGCTTTAGGCGTTTTATTGCCAATCTAAAATCACTCTCGTCTACATACCTGACTGAGATGGGCACCATATTAATTTGTAAATTAGCCGCACTTTCGGCATCGGCATAATTTATAGGGCTTTCATCATGAAATACAGAGCAAAGTATTCAGCAAAGGCATTAGCCGCATCCTGACCTGATACTTCTTTACCCTTATAACTATATGTCTCCGTATGTCGTCTTCTTTTTTTTTACTACTTATATTTCCAAAATAATACCGGATCATCAATTATGCTTTTCTGTATCAAGTTAGAGATGCTGATATGCTTTGTCAATCAAAATTTTAACCCTCCATCGATAAAAGTTAAATAGTTCTTTGTTAAATAATTTTCCTTCTTGCTTAAATCTCTTCAGATGGAAATATTTTTTGATATTTTCTATGATCTCAGGCGTGAACCATTTGGGATAGATATACTTACGATGATTTAGAAAAGCTTTTATTTTGGTATATAAATTAATAATTTCATTCAATTTGTTGTTAAAAATCTACGGCTTTACGTCTGTAAAAGCATTAAATCAGACCAATCTAATTCCGATAACGCTGCATACAGACCTGGAAAGTCCGCCTTACGCCAATTCCAATCAGCGGTCCTATCCGAACTTCCATCTGGCGAAAATTGCAGCCTAGCAAGGACTTACTGTATGAGAGGTTGATTTTGACTTCCAACGAAGGGTGATATTCATCTATTGGTACGAGTGGATCCAATCCAGGCAAAACCCAATTGGTTACGGTCATAGTCACTCAACACGAGATCTAATAGTCCACCGCGAGTATTATATACATTATTATGTTGCTGTAGGTTACAGAAGTCACAAAAATTTTAAATTGAGTTTTAACATTAGTGCAAGAATTAAGATTAAAATCACCTAATATTAATACGTTCATATTTGAATAAGCACACAAAGCATTCTCTATGCAAGTAAGAACATCAATATACTGATCATCACGATAATTTGGTGGTAGGTATACCACACAACATAAAAACTTTACATTTTGCAGCTTATAAGGGCCAATACTAGTTCTTTATCGGGTGTCATACCGTCAATATCCGAGATCACACGTACCTCGTAGCTATCACGCACAGCCAACAATACCTCCCCAACCAACGTCGCCTAACCTATCTCTACGAATCACAACATAATTAGAGGGAAAAGTTCACCATCAGACACAGAGCTAGTCAAAAACGTCTCAGTCAAGGCAATAATGTCAAAATAACTTGAGTCACATTGTTATGAAAAGTTCTATTTTTGAGCAAACCACGAACATTTTGATATAACAGAGTTGTTTTGTAAACCGTTGGCGCCTATTGCTGCGTAATATGTTCTTTGGCACGAAAGTTCTGGCGCCAAGGTTTAACACAAATATCCTCTGCCCAATGCGCCGGTGACATGACACTTTCAGCTTGCCTGGCCGGAACTCCCAGCTTAAATGACGAGTATCGTCCACGTGATTTCAACGCTTCCACCGTGCAAACATCACTTCCACATATAGAGGTAAGATGAGCCCGCACTTGTTCGACGGTTGTACCCTCCTGAACATAATACAAGTGCACGTACCTCCATCTCTCTGCTGCGCGCAGAGATGTAACACCTGGCGCTGCAGTACCGAAGCACCCAGGTAACGAAGCTCTCAACCTTTTAGTCTTTTAACTTCCACCCATTCTGCCTGGTCCACATTACAGGCATTGTCATTCATGGCGGCACTAGTTGATTGATCGACCTCGGCCTCAGGAGTAACAGCTGCCGCAGTGGAGACCTTAATAATATCTTTCTTGGCATTACTCCACTTTTTTTTGTTGGCTAATTGGGGTATTGGGCTAGCGGATGGACTGTGGGTAATGATGCAGTTGTACTAGTCTCTCGCTGCTGTTTTATATTGGGTCGATTTAGTCATGATCTCAATTTTATTCTAATTCAATATTCTACCTGTTAACCCAGTCATCATATTACGAAGTTCTGTATTAAACGTGAGAAATTGTTCACTAATCAAATTACTAATTTTAGTAGTCAAACTTTTTCAAAACTCTCCTGCATCTTTTAATTCATGCACAACAGAAACCCGGATTTCTTCCAGCAAAGTACCGTGTTGTCTAGAAGATAGTGGTGGTGCATGGCGAGCCCAGTACGAATAGTTACATTGTCCGGCTATTCATAGATACATCGGGGCAATCATTTACAATAGTCATATCATGTTAATTGTTGACGAACAGGTGTGTGCGAGTTATCACCTTGGGTATTTTACAACGGCATTCAACGCAACCAAGAGGTTTTCAAATTGGGAAAGAAAAGTTAATTAAAGGCATTTGTATCTTAAAAAAGTTACCTTCTAAGAACCGCAATTAACTCTTTTACGACATTGATGAGACTACGTACCGTAAGGACCCACATGTGCGTAAGAACACAGCAGTTATTCAAATTTTTTGAAATATTTATTTATAACATGGGAAATATTTCACAGATTTTGATTTTGATTGTACCACTAGTGAGCTTGTTTTAAAAGCAAAGGGTAATATCGTTTTAACACTAAACGTCAACTTTAAACAACCATTAAGATCAATTATTACGGAGCAAGCCAAAATCCACGAGTTGGGATTAGAAATAGCGCCTCACAAGACCGAGGCCCTATGGTTCCATAAATTACCAGGGGCAGGGAACCACCCGACTCGTGTGTCCGCGGGTGGGTCTGATGTCAGAGTGGGAGGTACATAAGTACCTAGCCTCCACCTGGACAGTCGCTGGGGCTTCGAACATTTCGAGCGCCTAGTCCCCGGATCGAAAGGGTAGCGGGTGCGCAGACTGCTGCCCAATCTGGGGACCAACGGAGGAAGTACGTCGCTCTATGCGGGAGTTATACGATCCAGGTCTGTATGGAGCGCCTGTATGGGCAAAAGGCTGGCCATCCGACGCTGTAGAACTAAAATCTATAGTGTTCAGCGGAGGATGGCCATACGGATCGTACGAGGATACCGCACTATATCCTTTGAGGCGGCGACAATCCTGCTCGCTTTCCACCACTAGATATACTGGCGGAAATGGACGCGAGGGTGTACTTCGAATCCTCCGCCAGCCAGAGCGGTGGTAGTAGTGAGCCAGAAGAGGCGCTCGAATCAATTAAACGGCAGGAACGACAAAACGCTCTGGCGTCGCATGCTCGACTTGAGGGTGCGCATGAACGCAAGCGCGTCATTGGAGCAACCTGCCGGTCTCGAAGCCTGGATGCAGACGAGCAGGAAGACTCACTTAGACTTACACAGATAATTACCGGGCATGGGTGCTTCGGTGATTATCTGTGTAGATCGGACGCGAGGCGACGGCGAACTGCTTCCACTGTGGTGGACGGACCAGGACTCCGCTTCCCACGCTCGCGGCAGCCCAGCGTGGGAACGAGCGAACGATCCTGGTAAACCGCATCG
>JAGSMP010003111.1:0-34278 GCA_029286625.1 Parnassius orleans | reverse complement strand
CTCGAAGCCTGGATGCAGACGAGCAGGAAGACTCACTTAGACTTACACAGATAATTACCGGGCATGGGTGCTTCGGTGATTATCTGTGTAGATCGGACGCGAGGCGACGGCGAACTGCTTCCACTGTGGTGGACGGACCAGGACTCCGCTTCCCACGCTCGCGGCAGCCCAGCGTGGGAACGAGCGAACGATCCTGGTAAACCGCATCGGACAGAACCTCTCCCGGAATGCCACAAAGCACGGTCCCGAGCCACCTGCATCCATTGACTTCCTGCATGTCTTACCAGGTCTTCACTCCATCTAGTGGGGGGACGCCCTACACTTCGCCTGCCGGTACGAGGCTGCCACTCGAGAACCTTTCTTCCCCATCGGTTGTCGGTTTTTAGAGCTACGAGGGGTGATCAAAAAGTAATGATAATTGGTTACTTCAGGTCCACATAAAAATCCAAAAAAAATATTTTTTGCTTGCTTATATACTCACTACGTCAGCCTAAAAAAATCATATAAATAGATTACGATTTCCGGGAGATACATTCATTTGAATACGAACTGTCAAAGAGATAACATCAACATGGAGAAAAACGAAATTAGAGCTGTCATCAAGTACCTCTGTTTGAAAAAAATGTCTTCAAAAGACATACACAGTGACTTAGTGGAAACATTGGGGGACTCTGCTCCTCCATATTCTACAGTTGCACGCTGGGCCAAGGAGTTTAAACTGGGCAGAACATCCA
Organism: Parnassius orleans; assembly: GCA_029286625.1. Taxonomy (NCBI): domain Eukaryota; kingdom Metazoa; phylum Arthropoda; class Insecta; order Lepidoptera; family Papilionidae; genus Parnassius; species Parnassius orleans. The sequence continues at coordinate 33,544 of JAGSMP010003111.1, read as the reverse complement.
CTGAAGATGAACATCGCGAAGGACGCCCATCCACGTCCCTCACTGAAGACAACGTGAAAAAAGTCGAAGATGTTGTGTTGGCAGATCGAAGATGCATGTAGCTGAGGTCACAGGGATCTCATATGGCAGCGTTCAAAGAATCCTTGCGAACGAGTTGCATATGAAAAAGGTCTCTGCGCGTTGGGTACCCAGAATGTTAACCGACGAGCAAAAGAAAAATCGAGTTGACATTTCGAGGGTCAATCTCGAAAAGTTCCAAGCAGATCAAGAAAATTTTTTGTTCCGTTTTGTGACTATGGACGAGACCTGGATCCACCATTTTGATCATGAAACGAAACAACAATCGATGACTTGAAAGCGAGGCTCCTCACCGACGCCAAAGAAATTCAAAGTTTCAAGTTCGGCGGGAAAGGTTATGGCATCTGTTTTTTGGGACGCTCAAGGCATAATTATGGTGGAATATTTGGAAAAGGGAGCCACTATTACGGGCTCTTACTACGCAGACCAAATAAGAAGATTACGGGAGGCCATTAAGGAAAAAAGACGCGGCAAACTGCGAGCTGGAGTGCTGTTTCACCAAGACAACGTACCGGCTCACAAAGCCGCAGTTGCGATGGCTGCCATTCAAGAAACGGGATTCGAACTGCTCGAACACCCTCTTTCTTCGGCTCAAGGAACGCCTCCGAGGCAAGAAATTCGAAGACGATAGCGAAGTAATGGCCGCTGTTGAAGCGTTTTGGGAGGGTCAAGACAAATAATTTTTTTCAAAGGGAATCCTAGGTTTAGAAAAAAGATGGAATAAATGTATTGATTTGTTAGGAGACTATGTAGAAAAATAAATTATTATTTTAACTTTAATTACCGTGTTTTATTTTCATTATCATTACTTTTGGATCACCCCTCGTATATGGCCGGCCCATTGCCACTTCAGCTTACTAATCCTTTGGGCTATGTCGGTTACTCTGGTTCTACTGCGGATATCCTCATTTCTAAGTTTATCACGCAGAGAAACCCCAAACATAGCCCTCTTCATAGCTCGCTGAGCGACTTTGAGCTTCCTCATACGGTCAGCAGTGAAGGACCACGTCTCAGTTCCATATGTCATCACTGGCAACACGCACTGGTTGTACAATTTAGTTTTGAGGTTTTGAGGTATGCCTGACGAGAAGATGGGTCGTAATCTCCCGAACGCTGCCCAGCCGAGTTGAATCCAAACATATTCGTCAACAACTTCGAGCTTAGTGCTCCCAACAACTACCGGCATAGGTGTGACATGGACATTAAACATGATTTTTGTTTTGTCCATGTTCATCTTGAGACCTATCCGTTGGGAGACACTATTGAGGTCATTGACCATAGTGCTTAGGTCCTCCAGCGATTTTGCCATAAGGACTATATCGTCGGCAAATTGAAGGTGAGTGATGTACTCGCCATTGATGTTAATACCGTATCCGTTCCAATCCAGTAGCTTGAAAACGTCTTCCAATGCAGCGGTGAAGAGTTTCGGGGGGATATTACGTCACCCTGTCTTACACCTCTCTGCAGTTGGATAGGTTTCGTACTCTGGTTCTGTACTCGGATAGCCATCGTAGCCCTAATGTACAAACACTTCAGCACCTCGATATACCGACAGTCCACTTGGCACCGCTGAAGGGACTGCAGCTCCGCCCAAATTTCGACGGGATCAAAGGCTTTCTCATAGTCCACATACGCAAGGCAAAGTGGCAGATTGTAATCGTCGGTCTTCTGTACAATTTGCGGAAGGGTATGTATGTGGTCTATGGTGCTAAAGCCTTTTCGGAAACCGGCTTATTCGGGAGGCTGGGAGTCGTCGAGTCTGCATGGGAGACGATTCGTAATGACTCTCGAAAACAGCACGTAGACGCGGCTCTGAAGGGAAATCGGTCTGTAGTTCCTCAAGAGAGCGTTGTCGCCTTTCTTGAAGAACAAGACCACTGCACTTCTGCTCCACGCCTCTGGTGTAATGCCACCACCATGGAGGACAGAATTAAAGAGCTTCTGAAGGAATTCAAGTACCGGTTTTCCACCCGCTTTCAGAAGCTCCGCAGTAGTTCCATCCTCGATTGAGGCCTTGTCGTTTTTAAGGTGCTGGAGTACCATTCTAATCTAGCTCAGACTAACGTCCGGGATATCATCGGAATAGTGTCGGATAAGACTTGCTCTTGGATCGTTACTCACACTTGCATGTGGCTCCAACGATGACGTGTACAGCTGCCCATAGAACCTCTCAATCTCACTCAAAATCTCAGGTGTCCCGGAAAAAATGTTGCCACAATCGGTCTTCAGCTTCGACAGTTGGCTCTTTCTGGCAGACAGATCTCTAGCAAAGACTTTGGAGGCCTGGTTCCGATCGATCGCTTCTTCAATACGAGCTGTATTGAGTTGCGCAAGTCCCGCCGCATGCATTTGGAGATCTGTCTGTTCAGTTGCCTGTATGCTGTCAAATCTGCTGAAGACTGCAGCTTCATCTCCCGTCTAACAACCATGAGATTAAGAGTGTGATGGGGTTTGTGACTTCAGATATGGTTGTCATTTCCAGTATGGTTCAGGTTGGCACTGACGTTTGACTGTTCAGACATTGTCTCCCGAAGGCAACATTTGGGTTAGGTGTGCACTCTCACCATTCGGTGATCACTGTGATTTTCACCCTCGCGATCACTGAGACATCACTGAACAGTTGTCGCCTGGTCGTCATAATGAAGTCAATCTCATTTTAACCGTCGGGGCTCGACCAGGTCCACATCCTGTGGGCCGCTTTTGGAAGAAAGAGTTCATTATAAAGAGTCCCATTTTCTCCTTAAAGTCGGCCAGCTGCTGCCTACCTTGGGTTCCTTGCCCTATTCCGAATTTCCTACTTTCAGCTCACCGCTCTCTCTTGTGCCTAGTTTTGCGTTGAAGTCTCCCATTAACACCGTGTAGTGGGTTTTGGAGAATACATGGCTCTAGAGATATCCTCATACATTTCCTCCACCTCCTCATCGGGGTGTGCCGAGGTTGGTACGTAAACCTGTATGACCTTCAGCGAATACCGTTTGGTGATTCTGAGTATAAGGTACGCAAACTTCGTCGACACACTCCCGATCTTTACAACGTTGTTAACGAGAGACTTGTGGACGATAAATCCGACACCTCCTTGGGACAGATGGTCGCCCTCCCGGTGATAGAATAAGTTGCCGGATTCGAGGATTACCGGGTCCTCCCCTCTCTTCGGACCTCGGATAGTCCTATAATATGCCAGCGTAACTCTTCTTTCAGCTCCAGGATCTTCTCGTCAGTCCTCAGGGTGCGTGCGTTATATGTTGCCAGGTCGAGTCGTCGTAGGTGGCAACCGAACCTCCACCGGAGATTCTTAGCACCCCCTGCCCCGCCGTTACCATGGTCGCCACCGTAGTCAGGAATAGCGGCGCCGCCGAGGACTGGGGGCCATTTATTTGTGTCGTCACTCATGGGGGGTATATTGCCATAGTTGCCACGCTTGGCGAGCGGGTTGTATACATTTAATTTATATGTTACTTTGTTTTTTAAATGCAAATTCTCTTAAAACAGGTATTTTTTATTTAAATGGAGGCCTCAACAATATATAGTTTAAGATCATCATCATCATTAAAGCCCTTCACAAGTCCACTGCTGAACATAGGCCTCCCCCAATGAATGCCAGAAAGCATGGTACTGAGCCACCTGCATCCATTGACTTCCTGCATGTCTTACCAGTTCGTCACTCCATCTATTGGGGGGACGCCCTACACTTCGTCCGCCGGTACGAGGCCGCCACTTGAGAACCTTTTTTCCCCATCGGTTGTCGGTTCTTTGAGCTATATAGCCGGCCCATTGCCACTTCAGCTTACTAATCCGTTGGGCTATATCGGTCACTCTGGTTCTACTGCGGATATCCTCATCCATAGCTCGCTGAGCGACCTTGAGCTTCCTCATCCGGCCAGCAGTGAAGGACCACGTCTCAGTTCCATAGGTCATCACTGGCAACACGCACTGGTTGTATAGTCTCGTTTTCAAGTTTTGAGGTATACCTGACGAGAAGATGTACCGTAATTTCCTGAACGCTGCCCAGCCGAGTTGAATCCGTCGATTGACCTCTCGTTCGAAGTTGGATTTACCTAGTTGGACTATTTGTCCCAGGTAAACATACTCTTCAACAACTTCGAGCTTAGTGCTCCCAACAACTACCGGCATTGGTGTGACATAGACGTTATACATGATCTTTGTTTTGTCCATGTTCATCTTAAGACCTATCCGTTGGGAGGCACTATATCCCCGAAACTCTTCACCGTTGCATTGGAAGACGTTTCCAAGCTTCTGGACTGGAAAGGATACGGTATTAAGTATAGTCCTTATGGCAGAATCGCTGGAGGACCTAAGCACTAAGCTCAATCACCTCAATATAGTTTAAGATGTATTTAATTTATTAAACATTTTGTATTTGTATTTTTAATATTCGAAATATAAATTTAAATATCCATATAAGGTTATAATTTATTTAATGCATAATTTTCATTTCTGATGATTAAATATCAACTTTTAAGCTATATGAAATACTTTAAAGTTTAAGAATGTCAATGTAAAGAAAAAATATTAATGGTTAAATTTGTCTGTTGTAAGTGGCTCATTTTACAGAAGGCTTATCGAAAAGTTGGAAAGCTCTCCAGAAGGATCATGAAACGAGCACGTTTATATATAACGTGGAATTGTCACGTGTCACGAGCACTTTGTCTGTTTTGTCATTGACAAAGGCTTAAAATCAGGGTATGCAAAATCGCGACAAAATACGTGCGTCGCATGAACTTGTGCTAGCAGGTGAAAATCATATTGTCTTAAATACTACCAAACATACAGCAATTCTGGATCAGTGGAAATATTATTTCAATCAATATTTTGAAATGAGTTGATTCATTTTGATTATGAGAGAGGGAGAATAAGCTAGGAGAACTTGTTGCTTATTATTGTTAAATTTAAATTTTATTTTATTTATTTATAAAGGTAAAAACTAGACTGAAGTAAGTAAAAAGCAATTTTTACATCCATACTCCATAAAATTAAATAACACACCATCATTTGAATCAACGGGATATGTGATATTATAGTAGTAGCGAAGTTATAATGTCAATGTGGCTGGCTGTTCTGAGGCGGAGGTGGCCGCTACGAGTGAATTTATTAACGTGGCTGGTAATTTATAATGCTCCCTCCACGAGGATTCGAGGGACATTATAGGGACTTAGTCAGTGCAAGTCCGTCACTAACAATAATTTGTACATAACGTTTAAGTATTTTGTCATGAAGCAAAGAAAGTGAGATTCAGAGACACAGGGACGATTACAACTAGGCGTGAAAACAATCATTTTGTATTTTTGCGCAAATGTGGGCGACAACTTTTATTTGAACCCGGAACCCACCATAGGTCCTCTAATCACTAGACTATGCGGCCATTAAAAATATCGTACCAACTATTATATAATATTTGGCCTAAAGAAGAAAAAGCTTAAAAATTCGAATGCCACTAGCTACTATACCTACTTAAGTGCCCGATGCAGTGTATTATGGCTGCAGCACGGATGGGTTGGCTCGATCAAAAGAGGAAAATACTTGTACAGAATACCAGCATTAAAGGCAACAGTATGCTACTGTACTTTGTATGGTGTGTGGCGAAAAACCGGAGACCCTTTTCAATGACAATGAAGCATCCTATCTTAGTCTTCAAGAGCAACAACGCGTCTGCAATTTAATTCTTTATAGCGGGTAAATGTTTATAGTGTGGTAATAATAAATATTAATAAAATATTACTTTCAAAAAGTTATTTTGTTTTATAGTTCAATTTTTCTATTATATTATTTTTAGTATATAAGTGCACTTTTTCTTTTATATTCACTACTACTTTAAATAAGATCTAATCATATATAATTTGAAAATCGCTTATAAGTTTATAAATATAAATTCATAGTAAAAAACATTTTTACAAACAAGCTTTTATTGAAATGCTCTAAAAAGAAGAAAGTAAACTTTAAATTAAATCAAACCCATCAATTTATTACATTACACAATTTCTATGATATATAAGCTTGTCCCGAGATTTACCTGTGTACCCTTACTCTGTGACCCTGTGCTCGTTTATCTCCTTTATTCTGTAAAAAAAAATCATTTAAATCAGTTCACAATTGATGAAGGTATTGCGTACTTAATTATTGATTTATTTAACATACGTAATAAACATACGTACGAATTGAGAAGGCTCCTTTCTCGAAAGTTTTGAAGCAAGAAATAGATCGCCGCGTTGTCGCATTGCGTGCTAGTGCGCCTTTAATGTAAATATTTTAATTTTAAGTCATGCTGGTTTCACACGATGTTTTCCTGAATCGTAGAGAATATTATGGTTAATCAGCACTTAAAATTAAAATGATAAATTAACAGTTTCATTGTTTTAGAACCGGACTGGGGATTACTTATATTGCTTGCCTACTAAATTTAAGCCGTCCAACCTTCGAACGAACATGAATTAAGAACAAATACTTTATTATTTAAAACTATTTATCGAAAATATTGCGCCATTATAGCCTAAGGCTGTAGAAAGTGTGTGACATGCTGGTGCGTTTTTCACAAAACAAGCGGATATCACTCCGGGCACTAATACAACAGCGTCTATTTGCATAGCATGATGCCAGGCCGCACGCCTGACCATACGCCCCCCAAACTTTTACTGAGGCCTTACCCTTACACTTCCCGCTATACTACGAAAAGGAAATCTACGTTTTAATCAGATAGCATAATACCTCTATAATATAATATTGGATTCGTTAAGATTCGATACGATTAGTTACGGATAAGCAACATTAATAACAATTACTGCCACTAATAATTTATTCATCAAACATGTTTAAAAAAATACTTTGTATATGTCCTTCAAACAAATCACAGGACTTGATTCTTTACAAATCCACTGGCCTCATACTTTTATGGCATGTGAAACAACAGGCAAATTGTTCTTAGTAAAATATTTGCCTTTGTGGCCTTCAGCGATTCGTGTAAAAGTTTGTGGCCGTTGAAATATTAATTAATACTCAACTTTTGGTATGTTGTTTTGTAAGTTAAATTTTATGGGTGAATTTGTTTCCGCCATAACGATTCTCGCCGAAAAGTACTCTAAATAACTTTAGCTATTATTTTTTGTAATACGAAAGGATTTGCAAACTAAATAATCGGCGTCCATAAATAATATTTTATATCCTCATGTTTGAATACAGCTCACAACAAATATTTAAAAGTTTTTAACTGCATGGGAATATTATAGTGCTATAAAAGTTCGCAATAACACAAAAGCTTCCTGGAAGGAGAAAAATAGTTTTATTTTATTTATAGTCAATATAGAAATTCTGATATTTGAGTAACATCGTAACACGTATCGAAAATATTTAATTTGTGTCAAGGAAAAACCTGTAAGAAGCCCATGAACTTATTTAAAAACTGTTTAAAATAATGTACAACATAAATTAATTAAGCAGATCATATTAGAAATAGTTAAGTGGTCATATCCTTATTTCTAGGGATTAATATCATCTTCCAAGCAACCACCACCATACAGGACGAAAAACAAGTGTGAATACGTTATCTTTAAAAAAAGAAGAAACAAATATCATACAAGTACCTATTCCTTAATAATTTAATGTCTTTTTATTATATAATCTTTGCCGTGAGGTAATGGCGTAATCCATCGTCGCTTATCGTCCCATAGGTAACATAAGAGGCCACAATATGAAATGCAAGAATAGAATAACATAGAATTATATTTATTCAATGTAGATAACAAGACCAAGTCATTTAAATTCTAACACTGGTTTGGAAAAACCTCTGTCCTAGAAATAACCAGAAAAAAACCCAGCGCGATTTTCTTTTACACATTAATTTACAATTTAATATTATATAAAATTAAGTATGAAACCATTTAGAAACATCATGGTGGCGATCACCTCATTCCCAGGGATTACTATCAATCATGTACTCTTGAGTAGTATAATACCTCTTATTATAAAATTTTTGTTTAATAAAAAATTTAAAGTTTTTGATAGGTAGGTTCTGCATATTTTTTGGGACTTTGTTGTAAAAGCATATATTACGTTACCCCATGCAGGAATTACTGACTCTTTGGAGTCGAGTAACAGGTATAACTAGCTTTTATTTACAGAATGTACATCACTATTTTTAATAAAACTATTTTTGTTTTTGTGTACGTATATTACTTTTTATCTGTTCTGTGTAGTGGCGATGTAAGAATATCCACTACTCCATATCATCCGTGAGTGTCATAAGAGGCCACAGAGGGAAACAAAGCAGGAGATGGGTAGCGTCTTCCTAATAACGAATAAAAAAACTGTGGTTGCTGACCCGCTTGCCATGCGCGGCAACTATGGCAAATATCCCCCTATGAGGCAATCTATGGGGGAGTCCAATGTTCAGCAGTGAACTTTAATAAGCTGTAACGGTAACATTAAATTTTCGTTAATATACTGAGAAGCCAAAGTTAATATTTTTATTTCCTTAAAATTTTCTCTGAAGGTTCCTTTGGTACTAGGTTGTAAACTGCTCTTATGGCTCTCTTTCTGCAAAAAAAAGTTTCAATGTCAGTCGCACTACCCATAGCAAGATTCTATATTACATTATGCTATAAAAATAACTGAAATGAACTAATCTAGCTGTTTCAACACATGTGGGCCTCTAATCTTTTTACAGCATATGCTGCAGAACTAAGTTTGCTTGCCTATTAAATTGCTTACTACCGTTCAACAGCAAATTGTTGACATTAAACCAGTGTACTACTTCTAATAGCAATGTTCACATAGTCATAATTTAATAATTGCCGTTTTCCGAAAATCAACGAAGTATCATCAGCGAGTAAAACTTTATCATGGTTATTCCCTACCAAGTAAGGTAAGTCATTAATATACATTTAGAACAGGAAGCGCAAGAATTGAGCCCTGAGAACACACCTAGATACTATCAACTCGGAAGTACTACTCCATTAATAACAACTATTTGCGTTCTGTTATTTAAATTTGATGTAATAAGTTTAAGCGCTGTTTTTTTTTATTTAAGAAAGTCTTACATCGTAGATGGGTCGTAGATAGATCGTAGATAGAAGTAGATATTAGAGCCCATTTACACTAGAATCTAGCGAAAATGGGCAAATAGCGTCAAAGATGCGGTACTGCTATTTTCAACCCGCTAGGCAAAACCTCACTTCAACAGGACAGGTCCATATCTAGCAGTAAACTTTATTTAATAATTAATTTGTAATTTTTTGAACTTAGTTTATTACAAACTTTGTGTGACATTCTTATCAACCTGGTTATTGTCGAAATATTGCTTATGTAATAGGTTGGAGGTAAACTATGATGCAATATTCAACACTGGGGGATTATTACAACAAAATTAAATCCACAATTAACTGATTTCTCCTATAGTACCAATGATGGCTGGCCTAAAATCAAAATTAGGGTATTCTCTAATGATAATTCTATTTGTGACATGCATTATCTTTGAATCATACATAGTAGAGATATCTAAATCTTTGAATTTATTCTTAATAGTAAAAAGAACGATATTTTCTGACTATCTGAAATTACTGAAAGATTTAATCTATTTTAATATTGGAAGCTAAACTTCCGATAAATAGCGGTATAACCAATCTCGTTTACACCAGACTTAAATTATCCAAACCAAAAGTTACCATTTCCAGCAGTGAAAATTTATGGGCTGTTGAACTAAATTAATTTGCTTATTTTTATCGACACAGAAATTTTCAATTTCTTTTATCGGTACAATAAAACATATTCAAGATTAAACTTACGTTCTGTACAATTCGACATATGGAAGATTCAATTTAACTCAGCGGTAGCTTCTTCAGTCCTATGTAATTTACAAACTACCTGAAAATGCAAACATTTAAATAAAACGAAATAATATATTTTTTTTTTTTTTGTGAAACTTGGTTTTTATAGGATAGGGTGACAAACGAGCGCACAGTCCACCTGATGGTAAGTGGTAGCTGTGATCCATAGACATCTACATCTACCTCAATAAAGAATCAAAATGCAGATGTGTTGTCACCCGTGAGAACTAAGATGAAATGCCTCTTTTCCAGTAAAAAGAGTCTCCGTTCTCTACACTCACCATACGAAACAGCAGTGTTAAGCTGCTATTTTACGCTAGTATTCTGTGAGAGCGTGGTCCTTCCCCGGTCGAGCCGACCCATTCGTGCTACATCTATACTAATATAGCTGCAGCATGGCTCTACAGCGTAAAATCATGGCTCTACCACGTAAAGCATGGCTCTACCACGTAAAATCTGCATTTTAATTTGTAATCGAGGATAGATATATATGTCTATAGGCACAGTAGGCCACATAATGTGTGCTCGTATGTCACCATTATCCTATTAAAAAAAAAACGGTCACGGCGACCGATCTCTTCAGAGACTAACCATATCTACTGGACAGGATTACAGTTGCATTCTCTACTTCTTTGCTCTCATAGTCAATATGGACGGCAATCCGACACGACCGCAGAAAGATTAGGCGCATATGTATCCCGTGTAACACTCGCTTATTACTGAATGGATTGGACATGACAATTGGGTGACTGAATATTTCATTCCACCACACTTTATTTTGGAACCTGTTTATATACATTTTTATAAGATGAGCAGGTAAACCTTTTAAAAGTTATTGGTAATGTACACGGTATTATAAAATTCTTAATAAAATGAATATAATTTTACATTTTCTATAAAAATATTTTTTAAGCAACCCTTTCTCTGGTACCTTTAGAATGTGTGTTTATGTGTAGCAATGCGGGAAGTGTGGGTGTCGGACTGTTTCTGTACAAGCTCGCGCAACCCCCTACATCTTGTGCTCTCTTGCTCACATTACGAACTCTCAATTGCGACATTCCTCCTCATCGCCCTTATCCCCATAATTTTAGACATCTAATAGGTGATTGTACCTCACTAGTCTGGATATCCACCGCCTGTTTACCTTGGCATCTTTTTGCATTAACTGCTGGTGGCATAGGCTGTGCCGAAGGAAAAACTATATTTGCATTTCTATATTTTATAATTTGATCATCGTCTACGTACAAAGAACGTCTAAATTTTCCATATCTTAAGAATCTAGTCTAATCTAATCTGAAGTCACCCTGAGGACAAAGACAGAATGCCTCGATTTCACTAAAATAATCTCCGTTTTCTCCGCTCACTACTACGAAACACAACAGCATTATTCTGCTATTTTACGCTAGTATTCTATTAGAGCTTGGTTTTTCCCGTCGAACCGCCCCATTTGTGCTACAACAAAATACAGGTGCAGCATGGCTTTACCTTAGAAAACTGTCTAGCACTGTACTATCGGGTTAAAACGGTATCCCAATAAGCCCAAGACTGCGTCTTACAAATATGCATGATATTATCATGCTTTAAATTAACAAACCATACAGCTAAAGAACCACACTCAGATTCTCTCTATTCAATTGTCTTCAATTCTCTCTTCAGATCAGCTCTACTATCGACAGTGTCGTTACGGGTGCTTTTTCATAAACAAAATATTGCGTCCATTCAAACAAAATGACATTTCAATTGAAGAAATAATTGAATGCCAGAGTGAGTAAAATATTTGGGGTAAGCTGGTTAGTAATTGTGAAACATTTACGGATTAAATTTATGAACATATAAATTACTCCATTTCTCGATTTTCTTTATATGTTGAAAAACGTTCTCATAAATTCTGTCCATTTTGCTATGAGATATATTTAAGTAAAAAACATTTTTTCCATTAGCCCAAACAGTGCACTGTTTTAGCCTTGTCAAAAATGTAGCATACATGCATTTTTAGATAGTTGCTGATATCGCATTGATAATGCTTCTTCCCGTTAGCAATCAGTCTACAAGGAATAGTTATTCACACCATTGTATGGTTGTAAACACTCTAAATATGTTACGTCAATAAAGGCATTTCCATATAAGGTTTAAACTGTAATTCATGATAAAGGTACATACGTTATTTCTTATCTTTCAAATACTGATTCTCATTAAAGTAAAAGTTAAAGTTACAGCCTATTTATACGTCCTACTGCTGGGCACAGGCCTCCTCTCATTTCTGAGAGGGTTTTAGGGCAAGGAAATGTCCGCCGCGCTGCCCCAATGCGTGTTGGTGAAATTTTCATGTCTTCGAAATATTTTTTTTTCTTATTTCTCAGACATGCACATTTCCTCACGATGTTTTCCTTCACCGCCGAGCACATGGTAAATCAGCATATAAATTGCAATTAACAATTTCATTGGTGCCGGCGGGGATTGAACCTGGGTTGCTCGCGTACTGTGAAATTTACAGCGAGCGCTAACCATCTGAGCTACCACGGCTCACCTTATTATCATTGGGGCATTAATATTTAAAAGCTTTTCGGGAATCTATTAAAGTTAGGGAAGATAATGAGAGCATGATTAATTTGCCTTACAGAACATTTTCAGTTCAAAACAAATCTAAGTATAATTTAGTTAATAAGATGATTAGTAATAAATGATAGCGGGAAAAATATCAACAAAAAATTAAAAAAATTCTATATAGAATATCATGATATTTTAACTTCAATAAGAAGCATTTTTGGCACAACTGATTTTAAATATTATTAGTGCATTTCTGAAATATGTTTATCAGCAATTATAATTTCTGTAACTAAAATTCGTAACACGTATAAAAATATTTGTTTGACTTAATACAAGTCTGTTTCGGTAACTTGTTGAAATCCTCACTGGAGGTTTCTGAGCACTTGCTGGAACAAACAACTTTTGTGTAGAATACTAAACAGCGGATCGATGCTTCAATTGTCTGCCTCAGAAGCTTATTGTATTGATTTTGAATAAATCTTTTGTAAATCAAAAATAAGATAATATAATTATATTATCTTTTTGTGCATTTGTGCTACAAATTTGGTAGCATGTACTTGTAAAATTAATATATACATATATGTCGTGTATAAAGACTTTTCAGAAACCAGTTTGTTTGGGAGGCTGAAAGTTGTCAAGTCTGCGTGTTACGGTCCTGAGCTACCTGTTTTCTGTTTTATGCAGATATAACAGCGTACAACTAACTTAAAATATGGATTACAATATTATGTCAAGTTATCTTTTTAGTTAGCATAGTATGTTAAGTAACTGTAATATATATATATATGGCAGTTATATATACTAACTAGTAATATATAAAGTTAGCTACCGGGATTTTTTTTACCATCCGTCAAGTGTAATATCCCTCTACAAGATGCAGGAGTGTACAAGCTTGATTGCGAATATGGTCTCTCTTACATAGGACAAACAAAAAGTTATATAAAAACCCGCGTGAATGAAAATATAGCTGACGTAAAGCACCGACGTTCCAGGAAATCTGCAGTCTGTGAACATGTCCAAGACCATTCCCATCTTTACATAAGATTTGATACACCACAAGTCCTCACGAAGGAACTCCGATTCCTACTAAGGATGAAACGCGAGGCTATTGAAATAAAAAAAAACAACCTAATTTCAATAGAGAAGATGGATGGGTGCTGCCATCTGCTTCATAATCATCATCACAAGTCCACTGCTGAACATAGGCCTCCGCCGAGGAATGCCATCTGGCGTTACGGACTAATGTATCATCTTTTGAGCGATGGCTACAAGTGCAGTAACGAGAGAGTGGTCGATATAACAGTTAGCGCTATGGAACGTGAGTGTGTGGAGAAAGTCGCTTGGTTCTGATCTCGGTCGGTTGATTGTAAATCTGTCTTTTGAATCTTCCGAGGATTGTAATTTTGGAGCATGAGCTGAGATAAAAGTCAGACAACCATAACTGCTATTGAGTCTATATGTATAAGACCATAATGCGTTCTCTTCGGGGGTCTAACTGCGGTCATAATATTGTTTCGGATTGCAAAACCAACTCAGCTACTGAGAATTTCTTGACGGAAAAACTCAATTACTGTTTTTTTGGGCCCGACCCGGGATTCGAACCCGGGACCTAATGAGCAACAGTCGCGTTTACAACCACAAGACCAAAGAGGCAGTGAAAATATAAAATATAATGTATGTCTTGTTAGTCATCTTAAATCCTAAAATAGATAAACAAGTAGCAGTCTAGGTAAATAAAGCCAAATGAGAGATAATTTTTAAAATTTTTGTCTATCTGTGTATTCACGATTCAATGTATTCCCAAAACTGACGAAGTAATATAAAGACTACTTTTATACAGCATTGCAAAAGTTTATAATTACTGATGATTCAATTTGTCGTAAGAGAGCTCTTTAACTGATTAATCTGAACTGAGTTTTACAATATGCTCAATGATGTGACTTACTTGGGAGCCGCGCTGGCACCGCATTAACAAAAATTACAAATATTAAGAGAAAACACTTATACATAAGCATGAGCCTATTCGTTCTTTAAGACTAATACATATAATATGTATTACATATAATATGTATCATTATTTCTACGGACATACTCAATTTATTGTGCAATAAAAATAAAAAAGGTTCTATAAAATTCAATTTGCACCAGCCAATAATTCCGTTAAAATACCTCGAGAATACTTAAACTGCTTGCCACTGAGACATATTTATTTTATCACTCGTGATGAGTGAGTGAGTCAGTGGTATTTCGCTTATATATATATATCACTGTGTAATTGCGGTGTAAGCATATATATTTAGTACCTCATATCGTCCCGTAGGTGTCGGAAGAGGTGAAAGAGAGAAATTAAAACGGAAGAGATGGACAGTAGCATCTTCCTGATAACAACTCAACATAAAAATAAAACTGCGGTGGCCAAACTAAGCGTTGCAACAATGTTAAAATCCTCAATAAACGGTTTAAGAAAATATTATGTCGGGTGGCGGCGTTAATAAGAAATTACCCATTATATCCCGTGAGTGCTATTAGAATGCCAGAAAGATCTTATAGCCCCCGATAAGTAGCGGTATAACCGTCTCATGTAATATACCAGATGTAAAATACACAGACCGGTGACATTAGTATAATAATATATATAAATTATAACCTGTTTACAAAACATTGTGAAAAAAGTACCAAAACATACTAAGTGAGTCGAAATCTAATGCACATTATAATGTATTTGGTAAGAAGAATAGAAGTTGGTAGTATTACACCATATAGTTGTATTAAGTATACCATACCACAGAATAAATAATAGTACTACGTAACCATACTGTATTACTATATACAGTTCTATTTGGTTCTATGCTCAGCAGTAAATAAGTTGCATCCCTTAAATTATGTTATCATACAGTATAACTAAAGTTCAAGGTGTGTTCGATACAGGCCAGGAATAAAAAAACATATAGTTAAAAAAGTACAAGCCTTATAATACCTATGTGCTCATAAGGCATAGACTACATGGGTAATAACTGAATAGCAGTTTTTATAAAACTTTAGGGCAAACTAACACAGTCCACCGGATGGTAAAGGCTACTACAGCCATCGACAGCCGCAAACTTCAAACAAACAAGGCTACAGATACGTCGTCACCTCTGAGGAATAAGATGGGATACTCAACCTGTAACTACATTGACTTTCTATACGTTTTTAGTGGAACGTAGCAGTGCAAGCACAGCTACGGCTACACTTAGATATACTCCTATTCCGAAAAGATATCCACCTACAAATTTCTATAAAGTAAACTATCTAGTACTATACAGTTCTATTTGGTTTCATGCTCACCGATTAATAACATTTAATAACAAAGATGAAAGAGGGTAGAATTTTTACACGTTTACCATGCTTGAGTTAAATTATATTGTCCGCAACGGTATAACTATAACCATTTAAGTAACAACTATGTTCAATATTGGCTAGAATATTCCATATTGTTAAAAAAAAACTATACAAGTATTTTAATACTTATACATCCTCACAAAACTTATAAAATAAAGGGGCATTAATTGAAAAGCATGGTATAAATTTATAAATATTCTTCATGTATTGATAGACATGCAGCATGTAATATAATGCTAGAATTAATTCAAAATTCAAGTTAAAGTAAAGTAATGACTCAGTGTTCAAGTTGAATTTTCGTAAAATAAATCGACCGGCGAAACTTGAACTGAGTAAAAGTCATTTAAAGCTTAGTTTATTTGAAAAAAAAAGGAGGGTTTAGGGTTGTTCACTTTTCACGTTTTGTTCATTTTATTAAAAATTAAATTATAGAATACCTAATAATAATAATATACAATGCTATTTGACAAAAAGCGAATATATGTTTATTTATTATATTATAATGCTGACAAAAATATTTGTATCAGGCTTCATACAAATAAATGTGATGATCACACGTGGTCTTTGTAAATTTTTATGAGTCCTGATCATTTTCAGTTCCATTGTGTTTATGAAACATTTTGTAGTATTGAAGAATCAACCATTTCAGTAGTTACAAAATAAATTTCACTATCTTTTTTTTCCTCCATTCCTCTAGCAATTTCAGCCATATTAAATTTAAAACATATCAGAACAATCTCAGAATATTTTAGTTAGTTAAATGAAACTACAAAGAATTCCTTGAAAAGACGTCAAAACTATGAAGAATAAAAATTTTACCTTGTGGCTTGTAGCTGTGATCGTAGCTATGAAAACGTTGCGTATTTCCTGAAATTTTCGAGCGATTTGTAAAAAAGCAGTGAGAATTTTAGTAAATACAACGTACTATGTCCAATGTCAAAGATATCGCGCCGGACCACAGAACACTATTACTCTCCACCGACGGCGGATAGTGGCTAAGGCGGCCGCGAGCGCTTAAATTGTTAGATTTTTTGATATGATAAAAATATAAACGAATTAGTGAAATAAATTCTGAGCATTCCCTAAAAATAACAAGCATTTTCATTTGTTTTATTTAAACTTTACACGGTTTCATTATGGAACCTATGCAAGGTACGTGCGTAAATAAAGCTTTAACGGTGTTTCGCATAATGTTCCTTGGGGCCAATTACTATAATATTTTTTTAAACCATAAGCTCACTCTTAGTTGCGCTATATTACAGTCCACAGGCCATAGTATGCGTTTCCAAAAAAAAACTTATTTAAATATAATATCAAATTGGTTAAAAATTAAAAATTAATACTCCATATAATCACTTTGGATGTTATTGAAGCACAATATGCAAGGGTTATTCTTACTCAGAATGAGGTTATCAATATCTCCTTTTGAGATAAGGTCCCATATTCGACGTAGATCAATGAAATTTCTTAAAGTCTTTTGTTGAAGCAAATCCCACGCGTGCTCAATTAGATTTTAATCCGGGAAGTTTTTAAATTTTTTAAGCTAGCGCTTGACCACAATACCTGGTCTTAGGTGGTAATGTAGCCCTAGATGGTAAATAGCACTGTCTTAGCTTAAAAAAACCTAAACTCTTGTTTTGAGGGCGCCCAGATTGTATTCGGACAGAAAAATAGACGCCGGCAAATTATTCCACTCCTTTGCTGTACGCATTACAAAAAGAAGCAAACCGTTTAGTTCTAAAGTGTGAAATATCGACAATAAAGGGTGAAGACCCGCCGACCGCCTGGTTGTTCGATGGTTGAAAGGAGAGTAAGTAATTCTTGCACACACCACCGAAATGCAATACTGAGAGGCTGACTACTTTGCGCCTGTGCTCGTGGCTGACAAGATTGGTTTCAAGCAAATCAAGGTTACCAATGAGCGTCTGCACGTGTCTCCTCTGAGTCCAAGCTGCGAGGTGGCATTTTGCAGCACCAGCCCATATGTGTACTCTATCCACGACCGGTCTTGCGCTTTATATAAGGTAAGAAGCTGCCCCGGCGTGAAGTGCCGCCGCATCCTTGCAAGGACACCTTTATTCGTTGCGGCAGCTTTGGCACTGTACTCAATGAACCACCCATTCGGAGAAAATTCAACCCCTAACAACTGAAGGCGGTCAGTGTATTACAAGGATACATTCCGGAAAGTAGGAGCCAGGGTGAACGGGCTCTTTTTAGCGGTGAAAAGACACGCTTGTGTTTTGGGAGGCGTTTAATCTCACAAGATTGGCATCGCCCCATTCGGAGACTGTCTGCAGTGAGAGATTCGCATGCTCAAGCATAGCTTCTTTTTCGGACTGGATTTGATCTCGACTGGCCCGAGCATTCGGCTGGTATCTCTCCACAACTGTACTGTCGTCTGCATACCCATAGATGCCGGGAATAAGCAGATGTTTAATATGCAGCATGAAGAGAGTTGGAAGAACGGACCCCTGAGGAACTACGGCGTTTGTCACGATAGGACTAAACGAACAGCATCGATGACGGCTCGGAGAGATAGTTCACTCAGAAAGTCCTACACCCAGTCAACTAGGTCAGGGGACAAGCCATACGCTGGAAGCTTGCCCAAAAGGCTAGCGTGCCAAACCCTGTCAAGGCCTTCGAGACATCAAGAAACAGCAAGTGCTTCTCTACTGTTCTCAGGGCTCCGCCCCATATGTTAGTGGCATATGCTAGAAGATCCCCAGTTGATTGATTTTGGTGAAACCCGTACTGGTGGTCACTGAGGAGATCATTCTCTCTAGGTGCCATGGTGGGCGTTCAACCACTCCATAATCTTACGGAGTATGGGATACACATTAGCTAGCTTCCAAGATTTGGGCACTATTCCATTTCTGAATGAGAGGTTGAATAAACGCGTCAACAGAGATCTTTAGACCTATAGCTGGTATACCTTCAGGTCCACTAGCTTTGTTCACATCTAGACTTCATGAGGTTTTAGGAACCTCCTTGTTGGTACGGACTTCTGACATAGAGGTACCACAGTGAAATAATTGAGCTGGTACGCTGTTGCTACTGTTCAGACGCGAATTGCAAGCAAAGAAAGCAAACAAGTCCGTTTCTCTTCAGCCGCATGCGCCAGTGAACCGTCTGGTTTACCAGCGGAGTCAGTGTATACCGGCGGAAGTTTCTCTACCGCTGGCGAGAAAAAAAGCTTTACTGCCAGATGGTTTGACATAGAGCTTTGCACCGATGCCTTTAATTCGGTCGAAACTGGCTTGCTGTAATGTCTTTTTGCAGGACTTGGTAACTTGGTTAAAGGCTCTCTTTTTAAGGCTAACATCCGGAACTTTGCGGTCTCGTGCATTGACCCAGGATAAATACGCCATATACTTGTGCTTTTCAGCACGAGCACTCAGGTTAAACAATGGGTGAGCTTTACCAAATAGGCACGTCAGCAAAGAGGATGAAATAATCCATCGCTTGACGTATCAGTTATGATTTTGACGGATTTTCAGACGAGAATAAGACCTGCTGCCAAGGATAAGATGCAAATAAATGCCGCATCTCACCCCAATCTGCTGATTTGTATCGCCACATTCGCCACATACCTTGGAAATCGTAGTTAGGTGGGGAATATACCGACACACATTTCACCAGACTGTGGTTAGAAGTTTCCAAGGGTGAGTTAACCTGAACATCGTACCTGACCGGATCAGTTGTTAGCAGAAGGTCGAGGCAGTTGGCTGTGTGTCCATCCAGATCGGTTACCCTAGTCGATTTTTGTAACAGCTGGGAGAGCCCCACCAACAAGGCAAAATTCGCCTCTCTCTCAGCGTGGTCGGTCTTCTGGTATGGAACAACCAGTCCTGATGAAAGGTATTAAAGTCCCCAGAAAAACCAACTGTGCAGTAGGGTACCGTTTCAGGGCCGCATCAGAGACTTCACCGAGATGTTCAAATAGCGTTGTTGTCTCCTGATTACTGCTGTGTGATCGGTAGACACAGAATAAATGTATACATTCCTGTATCTATCAATACCCGGATCGTGGAAGTTGGGATCTTCAAGGTGACGGAGACGCTAACAGCGGATGTCATTGCGGACATACACAGACTCCAGCGCGCTAGTGGAAATTATGCTCCTATGTGTACCCAAGGTAGCCAAGGTACGCCGCATCTAGAGGACATCTGATCTGCGTCTCAGTCAAAGAGGTAAGTGCGGCTTGTCAGTCTCAAGGTGCTAGAGGCCTGCATTGAAATTGCAGTGCAGACCTCGGATGTTTGTGAGGTGTAGTTTGAGGGAGAAGTGCAACTGCTGTAATGACTTACTACTCTTCTTTTCCTTCTTTTCATTAGTAGTGGAGTGAATAGGTCGAGAGAATGGTAAATAAAACTGCGGTCGCCAACCCGCTTGCCAAGCGTGGCAACTATGGCAAATATACCTCGTATGAGGTAATCTATGGGGAGCCTATGTTCAACAGTGGACTTTAATAGGCTGTAACGGTAACGGTAATTTGTCTTATACCAAAATTGTTCAGGTGCCAAACGCGAAGAGAGAACTTATCTTTGGCACGAGAATTGTTCTTTCTAGCTTGAAAGAACGCGTTTAATATGACAGACAGTCCAGCCAAGCTATTCACAATGCCTCGGAAGATTTCTCTCTCAGAGCAGAAGGTTTCATATAGAATTAATTTATGTTACCTACCTCATACTTAAGAAAGCTTATTTATCTCTCTTTAATTATGACTTTTCAAGTTTTACCGCGAACTGTCACAATTCCCGATAAAGAATGACAAATTTATCCGAACGTCGAATGTGACAGTGTTTATTGATTTCCGTGCGAAGATATCGAATCCGAATATACCGCAGAGAACTCCGTCCTTACTATAACGCGAGTTTTAGGCGGACTTGTCTCCCTATGCCCGTGGCTGAGCTTCAGGACCTGTTGGAAGGAAGCTATGATGCATTATTGAAAGGCGAACAAGATACTACTTCCGTGCATGTAAAAGGCCAATTTGCCTGCAATGTTTTTCTCCACTTTGTCATGACTGTAAAGGAGTCAATCGTTTTTATTTACTAGAAATTTTCGCGACCCTTAATGGTATTATATACAAAAAAGATACCAATTTATTATTGTAAATAGCATAAGATTTTATATGAAAATCTAAACGGAATTAAGAAATCTGAAAAAAAGTTGTTTTGATATTTGTGTTCTTGTCATTGGTTCAGATAATGTAATATTAAAAAAATTGTAGTAGAGATGTGCCAACTCGGAAGAAACTCGACTCGAGTTAACTTGAGTTGAAATTCACGTAACTCGAATAGTACTCGAGTTACGCAACTCAGATAATGGAACGAAGTTGTGTCAGTTTGTTACAAATTATTTTATATTTGTTCCTCCATCCAAGATAATTATTATTACTTAACAATAGGTAGTTATATTTTATTGGTAACTTTATGACGTAGCGTATAGTAAATGTTATTAATAATTTAACTATCGTATTATACTTAATCAGCTTGTTGATATTACATAATATATCAATAAATTGTTCAATTAGTAAGTCGAGTTCATCACTAAATTGTAGACAGACACTGAATTGACCGTAAGATAAAGATGCGACTCGAGTAGAATTTTGTGACTCGAGTCACTCAGGTTTTATCATGTCACTGCAGTTGTACTCGAGTTTATGAGTTATGCAGATTAACTATTACAGTCCCTGCATCGATTGAAGTATATCACTCGAGTTGATAATAGCGATTACCTTAGTTAAAGCATTTTAAATAATAAATAATAATACTGTTTGATAATTAAATTACTAGTTTAAGTTTTTTTATTATAGTTTTAATACAATATAAAGTGGAGTTTCTATATTAATATACTTTTTAAATAGGTACCTTTATTAAATAAGTCATATGTGACAATATGATAAAATACAAATATTTATTACTTATTTATTTGTAGTATTTCCATGTTTTTATTTACTGCAGACATGTGTAGCATTTTAAAATCTATAAACTGCTTTTCTTATCTTACAAATCCTTCCATTTTAAAATAAGCCACACTGACGATTTTTTTTTGTTGTTTCATTGTTATCATTCATACTAAACAAACAAGTATATTTAAATCACCTTTTATGTTATACTACTTATACAAAATAAACAAATAACAATGATAGCACAATCACGATATTATAAATCAAACTAAGTTCATATTTGACTACAACATGCAGATGATACAAGTTTCACGCCCGCGGCGCCTTATACTATGTGATTAGTTGATTAGATGATAGAATTAATGAATTAGTGAACTGACATCTATCTAGCGCTCGAATCCACACGGTGCGTCGAGTTGACTCGGTAACTCGAGTGCAAGCGGACTCGAGTAAAATTTATTTCACTCGAGTACCGAGTTACAATTCACTCGATTCAATCAGTGAAAACAGAGTTCTAGCTGCATCACTACTTTAAAATTAAAGTATGTGGTTAATATTATATATAAAATAATTTTTTGTAAAACTAGCAAAATTAATTAATAGCTAAAAAGTTTATACGTGTTTGTTTACAAGACAATAAAATAAATATCGTCTCATCGATGCAGTGCTTAACATATAATGGATAATATCTATTTTTTATTTTTTGTGGTGTATGCTAAAATTGCCAATGACATTCAAATTGAAAATGAAAACTAATGAGTTTAATTAAATAATATAAGAGTATGTATCATAGAACACAATTACTCTCTAAGGTATGTATGTAATAAAAAGTATACTTTTACACCTAAATTTTGGAAAATCTAAATAAGATCTATAATTTATGATGAATTACCTTAAAAAAATGACAAACACAGGTCTTAGAACCTTATTAGTATGTTAAAAGTGACAAAGTATTAAAGTTTTATGTTATTAGTAAAATCTAAATTAAATAATAGATAGAATAAATACATAAATGAAGTTTTCTGTGTATAAGAAAATTAATCTATGGGTCGAGGGATTTAAAGATTTCTCTATTTGATGTAGCTTCATCGGCTTTGAAGAGCGATTCATTGCTGCACATTTAGGTATAAATACCTTATGTATTCAACAAGTTGCCCATAAACTTGACAATACCAATGGCATCAAACATGGATCCTGAATTTATGCCAGCCATAGTAGATAGACAGTATAGATAGTACATATATTTATGTAAATAAGTACTTATTACTTGTACTAGAAGCAAATATACAGTTGCATAAGTATTGTAACTTAGTTAAGCCATTTTACTTGTGTAATGGTTATATCCTTGTTGATCAGATGCTTCTATTATCCTTAGACTGATGTGTTGTTAACTCTGCACAAAGGAATATTATTTTGTTATCTATCAGATAATTAATATAAAATAATATCCTTTTCCGTACATGAAACTAGTGAAAATAAGAAATCAGACAACTTTACATAGTCAAATATTGTTGATGTAAATCCATAACTACCATTTGTGTATTTGATCATATGGAGCTGATTAATGGTGTATATTTTATAATAATTTCTTATTTATTTAACATACAGGCAGAGACAACAAAATACTGACAGAAATAAAATGTAGTTTATTGACATTGAAGTATAGTATATATATAGTCTTATTATTAAAATTTTTCAGGTGGATCGCTTAGAATAAATGTGTATGTCTTGAAGCTGAAATCTTGCCAGAGCTGCTCGTGAAGCAGAGACAAAAGTATATGGATATTGAGATACAGTCTTATATTATATCTCACAACATTGATAATATCCTTCTGATTCATGTTATTATCAGTTATTTTAAAATATCTTTTGAAATGATAATGACTGACAATAATAAATACAATTAAATTATAATGTTTTTTATCCTTACACCAGTTTAAAACATCTTACTTCATATTTATCAGTGTGTAACATAACATGATAAACATGATATTACCTAGTCATTTTGGCTTTAATGGTGTTTGGGGTATGATAACTAATCAGTTAATATATTTTAAAACAAAGTTTACACTGCACCTTTACTAATCAACAAAACATATTAAAACAAAGTCTTGACTTGCCTGTCACATGCCTGTTCCACTATTAGATTACACTATAGACTGCTTTGGAAATAATTACAACAATATATGCAGTGGCATTTTTGTGTTTTATCCT
Source organism: Parnassius orleans (assembly GCA_029286625.1). NCBI lineage: Eukaryota > Metazoa > Arthropoda > Insecta > Lepidoptera > Papilionidae > Parnassius > Parnassius orleans. The sequence goes on along the minus strand of JAGSMP010003111.1, from coordinate 9,580 downwards.
TATACAACCAGTTCAAAACAGCTTTCTTACTATAGCATTTAAAGGTAATATTATAAATAGACATATTATCCGTTATTCATCTTGGCTTTAATCATATTTATTTAATTACTGTAATGGTGTGTGTGTGATGTATATTCACTAATTAATTAATGCAAAATAGTCTCCACACACACGTTTGTTTGTCTGTGCACTGTTTTGCCGGAACGCTAAGGATTTTCCATCTATCTTAAAACATCTATAATTGCTGAATGTACCTAAAATTCGTTTAATACTATTAATTATTAAGCTATATATTCTATATACACTATTCTAACTCATAATATCGGTGAAAACTACTAGAAAATCGCTTTTAGTTGTTTTAAGGTTATTGCGATATTCATATTTATTTTTAATTTTCAGAATTCTGTTAGATGCGATAAAATAATATTAATTTTGTAATCTATAGATTATAAGAAATAAATCAACATACATTTCATTGAGGTTCACTAAAATTGTGGTGGGCCCATTTCCATACAAAAGAAACTGTCTCTTTAATTTATAGATTTAGGGTCAACTTTGAGACTGGTACAGGTCTTAATGATCCATGGGATCTTGTTTTGCTTTTGTTGTAGCAAGATAGAAGAACGTTTAAAAGTTTGACATGAATCATATTATAAGAGATTGATTATTTAGTTTTTTTTTTTTTAGTTTTGTATGTTTGCGTAAATATCGTTAAAATTGATCTCATTAAATGATTGTAAAGTTCTCGTTTCATTTTAATTTGAGAATATAAACTAAACTAATAGTAAGCCCGTTAATCATAAATAAAACTAGAGTTTTATTATTTCAGTTTGTACGAATCATGCTGGTAAAGTGACGTCTGACAGACTACCCTAGTCGAATGTTAACGGAAGAGTCACCTCAGTTGCAGAAGTTTAGGAAATAATAATTTTTCGTTTGATGTTGTGTACATCGTATACATAATATATAATAGAATTCCTGACGAAGTGTTAAAACGCTCAAAACAAAGTTTAAAAATTTTACTGGTTACGGGTTTTAGTGGTTTTATAAAAGAAAACATGTATGGAAAATATTGATATGACCCACAGCTCAAATCCATTGGATGTAGAAGAAGAAAATGTGACAATATAGCCTTTTATTATGTAGGCATTAGCTAAGATAGAATTTTGAAAAATCAAACCTCAGAGGTGAAATAAGATATTATAGTTTGTATGACACTTTGACCTGATACATGGGAGTTTTTTGCCATTTCTTTTAGGACAAACAAACCTATTATGATATAGTAGTAGATTATACAACATGTTGCTGCTTGACAAACGAAATTTTAAATCAATCGAAAATAAATAGTTTTTATTTCAAATAAATAAGTAGTATCCAGTAATTTACAGCAGTTAAATTAAATTGTACATACGCCGTGTACTAACAAATGTTTATGTGGAATACATCTATGTGGAGTTTTTTCCACATAGACGTATTCTCGCATACACATGATTGTTCCACCAGCGAATGATGGATGTTCCTAGCGATTTTGCAGGCAGTTCTTACGTTCAGGTATTAGCTGAATACGTATTCTTTTTTGTGAACCTGAATTGAAACCGAATCGGGATTTAACTGAGAATAACATATATACATTGGCGATCGTTTTCAAGCGTTTGTCCATTGTTACCTTTGTCCATGATTGCCTCGTCATAGTGCCGGAATATAAAGTGGTCTACGAGCATGAATATTGACTTCGTACCGATGCCTCACAGTTTGATCGCTAACCAGGATGTTACTAGTGCAACTTAAAAACCGATTAGGTAGCCTTAACTTTAGGTTGTATTCTCGTCGTAATTTATAAAATTTATCTTATAAAACGGTAAACTATTCCCAGTGTGATGCTTTCACCACCACCGTTGTCGCGGTAGTAAAACCACAACTCGATATAACGCTTTGATCAGCCAATGGTATTAGCATCATTGCACTGGGTCAGCCCACTTCCAGCATTCCTTGCTCTCACCGTTTCTCTGATAAAATGCAATGCATTTTGTAGAATAAACCACTATATTAAATCAATTGTTAAACTTGTAATAATTTAAAATATCGTTTCAAAAGAATATGGTCTTTAAGTTACATAGGGAAAAAATTATATATCACAAAGCCTAGATTATTATTACGATTATTATGATATTTTAACATTATAACATTGACTATAAAAAAGCAAAATGAATGAAAAGTCTGTAAGATGCAATAAAATATACAAAAGATTCAGGTTTAGACGGTGCAAGATTTTACAAAACGTAGTGGAACGACACACAAAGCTTTTCCAAGATAATAGATATTGCTTTTCTTGAGAGTTTCCAAGAAGCCTACTTTGGTAGCCCTCATAATACTAAAACTCAGTCCGAATAGGTTACTATGTTGCAAAATGTTTTTACAGATCAGTACAGAAATTCAATGTGATACTAACAATTGAGACTCTTATGTGTCAAATAGTATTAACGGTGATTTGTTTTCCTTTGGGAGACTGTTAATTTAAAATATTTCCTTGTACGAATACAATATATATTTGATATCGTTTTAAGTAAACACAAATAATAGTAGCTTATGGGACAAGCGCTCGGCTAAAAACGCCTGCAAACCAAGTTCAATCCCTATCGGCAAAAATGAATTTCCGTGTGCTCGGCGGTTTGCCGTGTATTGGTAGTGTAAGAATACCTACTAGCCCATATCATCCCGTGGAAGTCGTAAAACTCGACAGAGAGAAACTGAAACAGGAGATGGGCAGAAGTATCATCTTGATAACAATTCAAAATCATAAAAAGCTGCGGTTGCCTTTCCGCCTACTAAGAGTGGCAACGATGCCAAACTTCTCCCTAGGAGACAATTTATAACTCAATCGAAAAGAAACTGTAAAATTAACCTTAAAACTTTAATGCACTTGAGTAAGATAAATTACAGCAAATTCCACAGATTTTGCGTGCGTATGAAAGATTTAGCTTAATTAATGCATATTTCGACAGAAAACTGTTGCTCGCTAATATTCTACGTAGACAAGTGAAATTGAATCATTATATCATATTTTATACAAATCAACCTTTTTTAAATATTTACCACCGTAACACATTACGATCAATTTGAAATAATATTTGTCATTTATGTTTTGTAACTATAATTCTTTTACTGGGTGTTACAAAACTACCCGTAAAGCCGAAAGGAGGTTAAATGGGGCCTTATAACGAGTCCATTCACAATATTTAAGAACAGTAGTAACGCTGTATAACATACCCCAAAAAAATAAAAAAAATATTACTATTTTCATTGACGTGCAAACCCTATCTTAGTAAAATTAAAGAGTAAACTATGCAGAATATACCTACATTTCTACCTAATTCGCGGAACGACAAAAATTTTAAAAGACCTAACCTAACGAAACAACCTAAACGAACACTTACTTTTTCATAATAAACGTCAAATTTACAGAAACGGCTCAAAGTGTGCTCCACCTTGCTCAATACACAAACGTCGCTCGTCGGGATATGGCTTGTATGGCATTTCGCACCATCGTCGGTGTTATTGATGCGAAAACCGATCTAACACGCTGTTCCATCTCGGCAACCGTTGGGCAATCGGAGAAATACACTCTCTCCTTCACATAACCCAACAAAAAGAAGTACAAGGGTGTGAGGTCCGAATAACGAGCAGGCCGTAGCACCGGTTCCCCGCAGCCGATCCATCCTCGCGGAAAGCGAACGTTAAGATGATCTCGTACGTAGGGAGCAAAATGTGCCGGAGCTCCATCATGCTGAAACACCATGTTACTTTGGTTCTCAAAGTAATCCCAGTCAGCCACAGGAAAGTCGTCAACCGCCTCTTCGAATTCCGTTTGTAAAAACGTTAGATAGTTGCTACCGTTCAGACGTAATGGCATAATGACTGGACCGATGACATGCCCGTCATAAAGGCCAGCCCACACATTCAGCCGCCACTGGTGTTGGAATCTGCCCTGTCAAAAGCATGTGGATTCACGCGAGCCCAAACGTGATCGTTATGCATATTTGAAAGTCTTGACCTCGTGAATGTTGCCTCGTCCGTCCAAAGAACATAGTTTACGTAATTAGGGTTTTCCTCTAAATGCCTGAGGTACCACTCGCATAAGTTCCTCCTGGGTGCAAAATCGGAGGGTATCATATCAGCTCCTGTGTACGGCGATAGTGATAAGGGTGACGATTATCGTCACGAAGAATTCGCCAAACTGCAACATGGTTTATGCCGAATCTTGTTCCGGCTCGCCTCGTACTTGTGGTCGGCTCTTCTTCAAAATGCTCTAACACTAATTCAGCCTGCCTGGCGTTGACTGTGCTTGGACGTCCACTTCCAGTGGACCGATGAAAAGAGCCGGTGGAATGTAGTCGTCTTGACATGTTCAGAAAACACTGGTACGAAGGCAGCCTTCGCTGTTCAGTGGGGGGTCTACCATCGATAAATCTTATTAATTTATTAATTTATAAGATTGATCGATAATTTATAAGATTTAAATTGCTATCTTCATGGCCTACGCATAACATCATATCGTAATATTCCGAGTTAGAAAGCATCGTTATTTTGCAAAAAATGTTGGAAAAAAAAACTCGAAACAGTTGTAGGATATCGATTAGAAGATTTGAAATTGACAACATATTTTTTTTCCCAACTTGACATTTTTTGAAGCCAGTACTTGAGTATAATGACATCCTTGTATTGAGTTAGCAAACATTTATGAATGAAAAATAGAAAAACTATTAAAGTAGACAATTATTAGGTACAATAGGTACGTAGGCCTTTCTGTTAAATCTTACTAGGGTTGACAAAATTCTTGGCTTTGATAATTAATTTTTTTTACGGGGTATTTTGTAACACGTTGTATACGTATATTATGTTAAGAAAAGAGTTACAGTCGCGTCGCAATCATGTGCAAATTCAGATCCAAAAATTATATTTCACGCACGTTTGTATCGCTTTAAAAACTCACCTTGCCGCTATCGTACCGCTACAGTAGCACTGAAACACGTATAAAGTGGGTCCTTTGAAATACTTTAATTAATTAAAACGTTATAAGATTCGATCATTAGAATATTCTTATTGATTATTTGAATATTCATCCAAACACTACGGTAAGGTACATAGCGATATATCATTGAAACAACGTCAGGCAAGAAAGATGACTCAGGTAATTTTTTTTTATATTTGGCTTTTTGAAACATTCGAACTTAAATTAGTGATAAAGAACTATGCATGTTTTAATGAAATATAGATTACTTCATAATTTTTGGGATTTATGTAAAAGGTTGACCTAGGTCATGTGGCAACCCTAGTGATAAGTTGTAAAAGTAATTGGTCCCGATAAATTTAAATAAATTAAATATTGAAAATTCATAATATTCACCCCAATTTTATGTTATAGTTAATAATTACTGCCGCTTTGTATTTAATATTTAAGAAAGTCGGTACATAAATATTATAAAAATTTTGGTGTTGGAACAAAAAGTGACAGTTAAAGAACATTGTTTAAAATCATTGTAATTCTTATTTCATATCATTCCTTTTATAAATTAAGATCTATTCTATTACTCGGATTATTATTTTCTTTGCGGGTTTCTTTTAGAATTATTCTAACGATAATTTGATTTGAGATTTGGTAAAAAAAACAACAACAACTCGACATTAGCTTACCTGCTCCTTCTGTTTTCGATGTTTGTTTTCTTTTATTATTTATAATAAATAGTAACATGAATACTCGCAAAGACAAGTCGCGCCAGATGGAGAACCAACACCAGCTTGCGCTCCAAGAACTTAAGGCGTCCGAGGAGCAGTGTGAACTGTTGCTTAAGTAAAGGGACGATAATGAAAGAATGGTTAGATAATGCCAGAATACACACCTTTTTTATTGGGGCGTAATCATTACCAGATTTTCCGTGAGTAAAGCCACAAACATAGTCTCATAATGCAAACATCAGAGCCCGGAACACCATTTTAGTCATAAACAGCCACCTGCGCGGACGAACCGTACCAGCGCTGCAACCTCACGCCAGCCACTGCCGTCATTTTGCCAGGCGACGCGACCGCGTCACACACAGGATGGCTAATGTTAAACAGGTGCCAGCGAGACAGACGACCTCATCAACGCAGCAAGGCGAGCTCCTTCCCATCACCGCATTGCCAGCTGGTCGCTAACGAGCAACATTACCCCAGTTCCAGTGTTTTATTTTTACTACTGATCAACGAATGTGCGGATACTATATGTGCGTCGGTAGGGGTCGAAAAAAGGCTTTTTATGTAACTATTTGTGGGTTGTTTTAATTTTTGTAGTTTTTATCTCGGTTTTAAATTATTTTCTTTACAAACAGTGTATTTTTTTTCAAAGTAGTTTTATTTGAAAGTTAGAAAGATAAGTAGCTACTGTACAAGTTCTCCAAAATAACATGCGTAGTTTAATAAAACGATTAAAAAGGTTATCCTAACGTACTAGTTTTGAAGTTACAGACCAAAATAAAAAGAAAAGTATTTTTAACAAAAAAAAATTATCTTATTATTTTTGACAAATTTCCTACTTGATATCGTAGGTTTTTAATTTTTTTTGCTAGTTTATCTTTCTAACTTTCAAATAAAACTACTTTGAAAAAAATACACTGTTTACATAAAGAAATAATTTTAAAACCGAAGGATGGGAATTACCAAAAAAAAATTAAAATGCTTTTATTTTTTAAATATTTACATAAAATAATTTTTTTTCGATTTTTTACCGATATTTTTTTATATAGTATCCGCACATTTCGTTTGATCAAGTGTAAAATAAACACACTGTATATGATTTAAATTGTGTTATTTGCTCATTAGCCTGATTCAACTGTAACTTCAATGCAGTAATAAACCTGAGAGCTTCCTCATATTTTGCTGCATTGGTCAAAGTCATTAACCGTTCCCTGTAGCTAATCTCCTTCTTTTATAACACTTGTGTAATCTGTATGTAACTTAACCATATCACATACAATAAAAAAATGACGGCTCCGTGGCGCAGTGGCTTAGCAATGAGTTGCAGCGCTGAGGGCCGCGGGTTCGAATCCCGCACGGAACAAGTATTTACTATGGCCTAAAAATAATTGTTCCGGGTCTGATGTTTGTCCTTGTGTAATTTATGTTTGTAAACTGCCTCCACGATACACGAGAAAATCCTAGTGTGGGGGTTACGTTTAATAAAAAAAAAGAATTGTATATTCTTGGCATTTATGCTAACTATTTCTTTTTCATTATCATCCCTTTACTTAAGCAACAGTTCACACTGCTCCTCGGACGCCTTAAGTTCTTGGAGCGCAAGCTGGTGTTGGTTCTCCATCTGGCGCGACTTGTCTTTGCGAGTATTCATGTTACTATTTATTATAACAAAAAAGAAAAAACAAACATCGAAACAGAAGGAGCAGGTAAGCTAATGTCGAGTTGTTGATGTTTTTTTATCAAATCTCAAATCAAATTATCGTTAGAATAATTTAAAAGAAACCCGCAAAGAAAATAATAATCCGAGTAATAGAATAGATTTAATTTATAAAAGGAATGATATGAAATAAGAATTACAATGATTTTAAAACAATGTTCTTTAACTGTCACTTTTTGTTCCAACACCAAAATTTTTTATAATATTTATAAAATTGACCTCTTAAATATTAACACAGCAGTAATTATTAATTATAACATAAAATTGGGGTGAATATTATGAATTTTCAATATTTAATTTATTTAAATTTATCGGGACCAATTATTTACATCTTATCACTAGGGTTGTTTCTAGGTCAACTTTTACATAAATCCCAAATTGCGAAGTAATCTATATTTCATTAAACATGCATAGTTCTTTATCACTAATTTAAGTTCGAATGTTTCAAAAAGCCAAATATAAAAAATTACCTGAGTCATCTTTTCTTGCCGACGTTGTTTCAATGACATATCATGTACTTACCGTAGTGTTTGGATGATTAAAATTGATGTTATGCGAATAATCGGTAATAATATTCAAATAATCAATGAAAATATTCTAATAATCGAATCTTATAACGTTTTAATTAATTAAAGTATTTCAAAGGACCCACTTATACGTGTTTCAGTGTTACTGTAGCGGTACGATAGCGGCAAGGTGAGTTTTTAAAGTTGATACAAATGTGCGTGAAATATAATTTTTTGGATCTAAAAGATGTACAGGAAGGTCTTGTGCCACCTTTATAGAATTTGTAACATGATTGCGACGCGACTGTAACTTCTTTTCTTAACATAATATACGTATACAACGTGTTACAAAATACCCTGTAAAAATTAATTATCAAAGCCAAGAATTTTGTCAACCCTAGTAAGATTTAAGAAAGGCCTACGTACCTATTATTGTACCTAATAATTGTCTACTTTAATAGTTTTCTATTTTTCATTCATAAATGTTTGCTAACTCCAATACAAGGATGTCATTATACTCAAGTACTGGCTTCAAAATGTCAAGTTGGAAAAAATATGTTGTCAATTTCAAATCTTCTAATCGATATCCTACAACTGTTTCTTGAGTTTTTTTTCCAACATTTTTGCAAAATAACGATGCTTTCAATCCGAATATTACGATATGATGCTAAGTGGTACATGAAGATAGTAATTTAAATCTTATAATTATCGATCAACTTATAAATTAATAAATTAATAAGATTTATCGATGGTAGACCCCACTGAGTCAGCGAAGGCCGCCTTCACCAGTGTTTTCTGAACATGTCAAGACGATTCATATTCCACCGGCTCTTTTCATCGGTCCACTGGAAGTGGACGTCCAAGCACTTTCAACGCCAGGCAGGCTGAATTAGTGTTAGAGCATTTGAAGAAGAGCGACCACAGTATGAGGCGAGCCGAACAAGATTCGGCATAAACCATGTTGCAGTTTGGCGAATTCTTCGTGACGATAATCGTCACCCTTACCAAAATATCGCCGTACACAGGAGCTGATATGATACCTCCGATTTTGCACCCAGGAGGAACTTATTTGAGTGGTACCTCAGGCATTAAATTATTTTCTCTTTATGTAAACAGTGTATTTTTTTCAAAGTAGTTTTATTTGAAAGTTAGAAAGATAAACTAGCAAAAAAAATTAAAAAAACCTACGATATCAAGTAGGAAATTTGTCAAAAAAATAATAAGATAATTTTTTGTTAAAAAAATACTTTTCTTTTTAATTTTTGGTCTGTAACTTCAAAACTAGTACGTTGAGATAACCTTTTTAGCGTGTTTTATTAAACTACGCATGTTATTTTGGAGAACTTGTACAGTAAGCTACTTACTGTACAAGTTCTCCAAAATAACATGCGTTCTATCTCTTTTCGTTTTTAAAATAATAATCATCAAAGAATGCCATCGGTATGTTGATTTGCGCTTATGCGCCGCACCTACCTCTAATTTGAACACCCCTGGTCGAACAATAGCAGGTAAAGATAAAAAGAGATAGATCAATGAAAGGCGAAACAAGTGAGTGAGAGAGTGAATTGTCGTTTGAATGAGATTTTCTCGTTCTCGTAAGGCATGCAGGCAGCTTTAGCTATTTTAA
>JAGSMP010003110.1:0-14006 GCA_029286625.1 Parnassius orleans | reverse complement strand
GAAATTTGTCAAAATAATAAGATAATTTTTTGTTAAAAATACTTTTCTTTTTAATTTTGGTCTGTAACTTCAAAACTAGTACGTTGAGATAACCTTTTAGCGTGTTTTATTAAACTGTACAAGATTTTTGAGAACTTGTACAGTAAGCTACTTACAAGTTCTCCAAAATAACATGCGTTCTATCTCTTTCGTTTTTAAAATAATAATCATCAAAGAATGCCATCGGTATGTTGATTTGCGCTATGCGCCGCACCTACCTCTAATTTGAACACCCCTGGTCGAACAATAGCAGGTAAAGATAAAAGAGATAGATCAATGAAAGGCGAAACAAGTGAGTGAGAGAGTGAATTGTCGTTTGAATGAGATTTTCTCGTTCTCGTAAGGCATGCAGGCAGCTTTAGCTATTTTAAACAGTTCATCTTGTCCGCCTTGTCGGCGGGGCTTAGTAGCCGTGGCTTGGTCGACCGCGGTGAACAAAGAGGAACCCCTTGGCTGGCCTGAGGTGTAGGGCCGGCCGGTACATACGTGTGGGCTCGGCGAGCCCACTCGGATGTGGGTGGCTGCTGCGGAAGGGGCTGGTCTCTTACCGCTGCAGAAACTGAGGTGGAGTCGCGGAGGAAGAGGAGGCAGATGGCGATGCGCCATCGCCCTATCCTCCGCGACTCAGACGGGCCGCACCGTTGATGCGGTGGTGGTGGGGCCGGGGGAGAGGAGGTCGGTATTGCGAGGCGCCGCCTCCTACCCTCCGCGGCCGAAACTTGCTGGCGGCGGAGCCAGAGACCAGATCCGCTAGCCGCGAAAGCGGCGCTACTAAGCGCCTTCCGGCCCCCATGAATGGGTCCAGGGCGAGGGACTTGGGAAGTCCCGCCCCTCTTCGATGGACCTGAGGCGGAGCGAGCGGTGTCGGCGCGCGCCTCTGAGGCGATGCACGGGTGGTCGAGCGCCTCACTACCCTGTGTGGAGACGAGGCCCGGACAGACCGGGCCAGCACTAGTGTGGGGCTGGAAGAATTTGATTCCGCGGCCCCTGGCGCGCACGTGCGAGGAGACACTGGGTGGTTTTAGCCGGTAAGAGTCCGGTACGCCCTCCGCCTTCTTCCCAGGCGTGGAGGTAGTCCATGAGATTTCTGAAAAAAAAAGTTAGGTTAGGTTTTTTTTTATCTATTTACACTACTGCTATTCTGCAGCAACCTTCTTACTGTAAGGAAATGCTGTATATTATAATGTAACTGAGTTTTTTTTTTTTTGTCGCAAGTCTTTATTTCTTTCAGTTTAAATTGCATGCTTTCTTTAATTTGTAATATTTCTATGGCTGTCTTTCTAATATAATATAATACAATACAATGACAGTGTACGCTTAAATTTCTATTACCTTGATAACAATTACTGTGAGAATGATCTAAATGCTACTGTTTTATAATTATTATTTTATGTACTATTTTTTTTGCATAAACCATCTATTTGTTTCTTCTTTTTTTTTTTTTTTTTTTTTGTTTCTTTTTTTTTTTTTTTTTTTTGCATTAACTATCTTTGCTTTTTTTTCCTTTTTTTCCTTTTTTCTTTTCCTTTTTTTTTTTTTTTTTTCTTTTCTTATTTGTTTGTTGTCGATGCATTTACAACAATTATCTTATCTTTGCAGACAGTTAACAATTAATCTAAAATAACATTATGTTAATTAGCTTATTTAAATCTTAATTTAGCTCGACTAATATTACATAATGTGTTACTAATATCATTTACCGTGTAGTTTTTTTTTTATTACAATTTTATTTTATTATTATTTTTTTCCTCATTTTAATAATTTTGTTTAAGATGCATTTACAACAAACATTTTATCTATTTAGATTCAACCTTGACAATACAGAGAGTTTATACTAAATCTAAAATTACATGTTAATTAACTTATTTACATCTTTATTTTGCTTACTTAATACTATGTCGTTTTTTTTGTCAATATATTATTTTACTACCATTTTTATTTATTTTTAACACGGATAGCGCAAATTCCATAAAAATCGATCGGCAGTCATTGTCTTCAATTATGCTAGACAGTGTTTTTGTTACAGTCATTCCCATTTTGCACTCACATTCGTATCGCTTCTCCCGAATCGCGGGCAATCATTATTAAAATGTTCGATCGATTGTTCTACCGTTTCGTCGCAAGCAGCATGGGGATGACGACAACTTAAACGGTATAAATATGCTTTGTCTCCCATGTCCAGTAACAATTGAGATATTAAATTAGTTGTTTTGATCGACTTAAGCACCTTATAAGTATAGACAATGTTGGGGAAAACGTCTTGTGATGTCGCTAGTTGGGGTTTTCGTATTTCCGTTGCCATATTTGCAGGGTAGATTGCCTGGTGAGGTGCATAAGACAATGGAAAAGATCATACTCTGGTCTTTGCTTGTTGTTGGCTGCTGCATGTGTTAGCCAGTTCGTCGGCTCTCTCATTACCGGCTATTCCACTGTGTGCTTTAATCCAATATAGTCGGATGTTGCCGTCTAGTTTTTATTATCTCTTATTTCATTTCGGATTTTGCCATTGTGTTTTGAAGGATCGCAGATACACTCTAGCGGTGATCTGAGTCGCTTAAAATATTAACTTCGCGATATTTTTGCTGGCTGCACATTTTATTGCTCTCAATATGCATGCTAATTCCGCTTGAAATACACTGCAACAACTCTCTCTAGCCTAAACATTTTTTTTGTATATTTCTGTTCCATTGTTCCACTGTTATTGCAGCTCCCACTTTATTGTTGATTTTGCTACCGTCTAGACTTGGGCCATCTGTTACCAATTGATTCTGTATCCTTGCGTATTAATGAGCTGATATTTTAATAGTTCTCTTCTGAGGGATGGTAGAATAAACGGACTTATTTTTATTTCAAGTTGGCTTCCTGGTAACTGGTCTATGGCTTACCTCGCTTTACCTCATATAAATGGGCATTTTCTGGCTCTTAGTGCAAGGGGGAATAATTTTGTGCAAGCAGTGCTTGAAATCAGTGAATTTGTTTTTGTGGCCTTTACTGACACGCGTATACTGGAAAATCCTACAATCTGTTTAAAGCGCGTTCTATGTATCTTCTATTAGTTGTTTCGTGCCTGCAGTTGCGTTATTACAATGTCGGCTCCACAACTGCCAGGTATAATAGTCTTACTATTTGAATTCAGACCCCATTAAAGTTTCTTGCTGCTCTGGATATTGCCTTTATATAGATTTATAGCTTCGGCTGACTTCATCAATATGCGGTTTGAAATTTAGGTTGCGGTTAGGTTAGGTTAGGTTATAGGTTCCCCCGAACGGGTTCCCGCCTTGTCGGCGGGGGGGCTGCGCCGTGGCTGGTCATCCGCGGTGAACAAAGAGGAACCCTTGGCTGGCCTGAGGTGGGGCCGGCCTGAGGTGGCTACCTGTGGGCTCGGCGAGCCCACTTCGGATGTGTGTCGGTGGGCTGCTGCGGAGGGGTTGGTCCGCCCCTCACCGCTGCAGCCGAGGTGAGCCGGAGGAAGAGGAGGTTGGTATGGCGATGCCACCTGCCCTATCCTCCGCGACTAGACGGGCCAACAATTGCCGATGCGGTGGTGGGGCCGCGGGGAGAGGAGTGTCGAGACAGGAGGCGCCGCCTCCTCACCTCCGCGGCCGAATTTCTGCTGGCGGCGGAGCCAGAGACCAGATTCGCCGCTGGGGCCGCGAAAGCGGGCGCTACTAAGCGCTCTTCCGGCCCCCATGAATGGGTCCAGGGCGAGGACTTGGGAAGTCCCCGCCTCTTCGATGGACCTGAGGCGGAGGCGCGAGGGTGTCGGCGCGCGCCTTGAGGCGATGCACGGGGTAGTCGAACACCTCACTACCCCGTGGAGACGAGGCCCGACAGACCGGGCCAGCACTAGTGGGGCTGCGGAAGAATTTGATTCCTGCGGCCCTGCGCGCACGTGCGAGGAGACACCATGGTTTTTAGCCGGTAAGAGTCCGGCACGCCCTCCGCTTTTCCCCAGGCGGAGGTAGTCCATGAGATTTCCGAAAAAAAAAAAAAAGGTTAGGTTAGGTTAGGTTAGGTTAGGTTAGGTTCCCTGAACGGGTTCCCGCCTTGTCGTGGCGGGGCTTAGTAGCCGTGGCTTGGTCGACCGCGGTGAACAAAGAGGAACCCTTGGCTGGCCCGGAGGTGTGGGGCCGGCCTGAGGTGGACTCTGGGTGTGGGCTCGGAGCCCACTGATGTGTGTGGGTGGGCTGCTGCGGAAGGCTGGTCTCGCTCCCCTACCGCTGCAACCGAGGTGGAGTCGCGGAGGAAGAGGAGTGTTGGTATGGCGATGCGCCACTCGCCCATCCTCCGCGACTCAGACGGGCCGCACCGTTGATGCGGTGGTGGTGGGGCCGCGGGGAGAGGAGTGTCGAGCTTGCGAGGCGCCGCCCCACCTCCGCGGCCGAAGCTTGGCTGGCGGCGGAGCCAGAGACCAGATCGCCGCTGGGGCTGCGAAAGCGGGCGCTACTGCTGCGCCTGGCTCCCCATGAATGGGTCCAGGGCGAGGACGGGGAAGTCCCCGCCCCTCTTCGATGGACCTGAGGCGGAGGCGCGAGCGGGTGTCGGCGCGCGCCCTGAGGCGATGCACGGTAGTCGAACACCTCACTACCCCGTAGAGACGAGGCCCGGACAGACCGGGCCAGCACCAGTGGGCCTGGAAGAATTTGATTCCTGCGGCCCTGCGCGCACGTGCGAGGAGAGACACTGTGGTTTTAGCCGGTAAGAGTCTGGCACGCCCTCCGCCTTTCCCCAGGCGGTAGTCCATGAGGATTTCATCGAAAAAAAAAAAGGTTAGGTTAGGTTAGTTAGGTTAGTTAGGTTTTTTTTATACTATTTCCTGACATGTGGAGATCAGGGACTTTGTTCATCATTAGGTGTTTCTTTTCACCCTTTATGCTTTTTCTGTTATCTTTATTATTTTAATATACATATTTTCATTCTATTTACATTAATACTTACATTTACTTTATCATTACATTACTTTCTTATTACTATTTGTTTTATGGGACTGTTTACATTGTATAATAACATATATTATGTTACAGTACCATTTTTCTTTTCTATTTATTTTATTTACTATTCTATTAGCTATTTGTTTACAATATCTTATGAACTTATATCTACTGTGCTTATTTTTATAATTTTATTTATATTTTTCTTTACTTTTTATTTCTAACTCTATTTCTATATCCTTCTTTGTTCACAAAATACGGACATTCCGTTATGATATGTATTATATCCTCATTTTTGTTGCATCACAGGCACATGCAGGGCCTCTTTACACTTAAATCTATACAGATAATCGGAGAAGCCCCATGGCCTGTCATGACTTGGACCGTCATAGGATCCATGTCTATTTTCCCATTATGTTATATGCCTGTATAGCATCTGGGAAGAACACTTTTGTTGTACTTGCTGTTTCTTCCTTATAGCGTTGAGTTCCATTCGTCAAGCGACCCAACCGGATCTGTCGTTGACGTATGAAACCGGACACTTGTCATAGTCCGGTTTCTTTTTACTTTTGTGGCTGCTTCCTTGGCTAGCTGGTCTGCCTCTCATTTCTCCAATCCTGCGTGAGCTTTTAACCCAAAACATATTTAGCGTTTTGCCTTGTTTATTTATTTTACAATGTTGTTTCTAGCTTCCACCGCTAGGGGATGGAGGGAGACGTCTTGAACAATTGTTTCGAGAGCAGACCTCGAGTCACTATAGATGTTGCAGCTTTGTGCTGGATTTTTCAAAGCATATCTCGTTGCTTCAAGTATGGCTAGTAATCTGCCTGGTAGGTGCAGTAATTTTCCAACTTTAATTTCGGTATTCATTTCGCGGCGCCATTCCAATAGATAGCGCCGCGCCAACTTTCCTCTATTTTACTGCCATCTGTAAATATTTTTAGGCCATTGTTGTTATTTTGGTCAATTTGTGCACCGTCTTCCAGGCATGTGAACTTCAGCCCGACCTGTTCCGTGGGATGTGGTCTTCGTATATTCTATTTTATTTTCTACATCTCGATCACCCACTACTCGCTGGGAAGCCTTTCTTTATTTCATAGAGTAAGGCTGCTTCCGGATCCTTATATCCAAAGGAAGCAGCCCAGCGAGTAGTAGGCCGAGTGCAGATACTGTTCATATGATTTTATAATCTTTTGTATAAACCGCGTTGTGTCATGTCGAGTTGTCTTTAATTTTCTGCTTATTGGTTGCTGGTACCAAGCACCAGCTGCGTACATCACGATCGGTTCCACAACCGCTAAGTATATGGTCCTAATAATCTCCGGTTCAGGCCCCAGTGGATTTTTTTGCAGCTCGACAACTGTCGATAAGTTCTGTACCTTGCGGCACACATTCTTTATATGTGTGTCGAAGGCAAGTCTGTCATCGATTGTAAGACCGAGTATCTTGATTTGTTTGGAGAGGTTGATGCTTTCCCCACCCATCTCCAGAAGTGGTGAGTCATACTTTAACTTATTTGTGATAACCATTGCTTTGGTTTGTGTGGTGAAACTTTAGCTTGTTTTTGGCTCCCCACTCTGGACATGTGCGAGGGTCATTTGCCTGCTCCTGCACCTGTTTTGCTGTATCCCAGAGAAAATCAGGACCACATCGTCCGCGAAAGCCTGGCTGTGGACGCTATTTTTACTCAATTGCTTTAAAAGTGGGTCTAGCAGTAAGTTCCAAAATATTGGACCCCCTATAGAGCCTTGCACACACCCTTTTGTGGTCTTTCTGACACTTTCTGCCCCAGCATATCTCAAGCACACTACTCTGTCACTGAGATAGCTGTCATAAGACGTCTTATGTTTACTGGGCATCCTGTCTCGCAAGTGCACATCGTATCGCCGGCCACCAGGCGTTATCGAAGGCTCCTCATGTCTAAAGATATGAGCAGAATGAGCTTTTTATCCTGTTTAGTTTTTATCAGCTGCATCATATCATAGAGGGAGTCCTCGGTACTGCGCTGTGGCATGAACCCGTATTGTTCCGGCTTATCGTCGGCCGATGTGCCACTTGACCCTTCGAACCACCATCTTTTCAAAGACCTTGCCCAGTACAGGCACAGCCCAATCGGCCTGTAGGATTTAGGTGTGTGTAATTTTCCTGCCTGGCTTCCGCAACGCTACTATTATTGCCTTTTTCCATATAACGGGAAGTATGCGAGACAAAGGCATTTGTTTACTATCGCCAGAAACAATGTTGAGTCCAGGGTGATGACCACCACATATGTCCGCTGTAAATCCATCGTTTCCTGGCGCTTTCTTCGATTGAAGCTTGACACGGCCCACATCAGCTCTTCCGTTGTGTGCTGTGGGTCATGGGCTATCATGTGACCCTTCGTTTACAGTTTCGTTTCTCTAATTTGCTTGTGTTCCGTGTCATCGTCTTCAATTCTATCCTCCGGAGGTTTCCGCCAGGAAACCAGCTGATTCTTGCTTTCTAACGGCCTCCCATCTCGAACAAGTGGAGGTCCTCCTGTCGTATCCTTGTGCGATTTATAACCCTGTATATCCCATCCCACATTTCTCGCTTTTGCTTGCCACAGAACCTTCCAGCTGGTGGTCTGAGCTCTTTATTTCTTGTTGGTATTCTTCTTTCGCTCGTTTGTACTGCTCAACAACCCACCCGCGACGAATCGGTGCTGCGTAAGAGATTCGACGTCTCAGCCTGGAGACCTCCTTTTTTCGTTTTGTCAGCTCGTAAGTCCACCAGGGCAGTCCCATTTGTTTTTTATTGTTTAATTTTGAAATACTGTTTTCGCATGCTTCGGTAATTGAGTTTATTCTTCTATTTTATTTCTAATCCATCTGTAGTTGATACTTTATCTATCTCTGCCTTATTTAATTTTTTATTATTCCAAATTTTGACGAGTTTCTCACGAAACTCGCCCCAATTTGCTTTTTTGGTGTTATATATTCTGGTTGTTCTTTTTATGTCGGTTCCAATTGATTTTTCTAGATTAATATCAAATAGGAGTGCCCTGTGGTCCGAACTGGTTATTTCTTCGGAAAGTCTCCAGTTTTCTATCCTCCCGAGTAGGTTAGTCGAGCAGGTAGTTAGATCCACACAGCTGGAATATCTCTTCCCAAGTCTGTATGTGTCAAAAGTGGCCTCAGTCCTGTTCTGGATATGGAGCCGAGTTCGTCAAGTTTTGCAGCAACTTCATTCCCTGCTGTCTGTCTCGGCTTCCCCACCAGGTATTCCATGCATTCACGTCCCCACCGAGTATCACGTTCTCGTCCGTAAACCCACCACGGCCGCTCCAATCATTTCGAGATATGGTTCAATTGGTTCGTCGCCTCAAAGTAGACGGACACTACTCCCAGCCCCATGCCCCAGTCCTCAATTTAGCAACTGCTATGTTCTCCGTTGTCAGACTCAGCATTGGCCATGTCTGGTGTCGTCGAATAGCACAATAGCTGCCTTAATCACTTTATCAGTGCTCTGGCATCTGTCCTTTGTGCTATTCGCGTCCCTGTAGTTTTTCATGTGTCCAATTCCACCAATATAGGCTCTTGTACCAAAGCGAAGGAAGTCTTCTCTTGGTCGCCCCAATGATTAGTTCGGCCGTGGCTAGTCACATCTTTGTA
This sequence comes from Parnassius orleans, assembly GCA_029286625.1. NCBI lineage: Eukaryota > Metazoa > Arthropoda > Insecta > Lepidoptera > Papilionidae > Parnassius > Parnassius orleans. The sequence continues at coordinate 5,404 of JAGSMP010003110.1, read as the reverse complement.
GATTGGCCTGATCGCGTGATATCGGTGGTCACTGATGCCTGGTTCCGTGTTGACTTTGGGACAACCAATAGCATGGACCTGGCGAGGATTTCCCATTTCTTCCTTACCGGACAGTCAGGGCTAAATGCATTGTGTTCTTTATTGCCTTGCTTTGTCTTACAGCAGTCTTATATTCTGGCGGTGCGCCGGACAACCATTCAGCACATTCGGTTTTAAATGTGGACCCCACAATGACTGCATACATCAGTCATCTCGATGCACGTGCGTTTGCTGTGTCCATAACCCAGACAGCGCGAACATTGCACCAGGGGACTGATCCATCACTCACTCTTTGTAAGTCGACATGGATTACTCCTGCTTCCGTTAAACGGTTCCATATTTGGGGAGACTCTCATAACAACGTGGGATGTGTGGGTTCCGAGTCCTTTCTTATATTTAACTTCCATTCTGATATCTTTGTCTGGTAGGTCTTTAAAGAGGTGTTTATTTTGTACTTAATTGCCTTTTGTATTTCATCAGTGTGTTGTATTGCAACACATCCTTTAGGATAATCAGAGGGTCCTTGTTTTGATGTCATCAACTTTAAGGTCTTTTCTCAGCTTTCTTTAATCTTTCTTTAACTCTACTTATCTCCTTCTCCGTTCGACATCCCACTATTATCTTTCTGTCCCTTGCCTTCCTGATCTTGTCAATTTTAGTCCTTCTTCCTTGGCATTGATTACCTTTCTTATTTCTCCATTACCTGATCTCCTGTCTCTTTTCGTCGTTAGATGTAATCATTACTGAGTGCAATGCCATATTTTTAAAGGTGAACTCTTGGTGGCCCAGCCACTGCACTCATGTATGTTCCTTTCTCTACTAGTTTCTTGCTTTTGCATTTCTTCCTTAATTTTTCCATCTTTCTACTTTCCTCTAGGAGTTTCCCATGTTCCTTCAGTATTCGTTAGATTTTGTTCTTCTTCCTTCCTTTTCCTATTTTCATCTTCCTGTCTCTCATCTTTCTCTCCTGATCTTTCAATTTTTCCTCTTTTCCCATGCTCTTGCCTGTCTCTGCCTCTTTACCAGGTAGTAGAGTCTTCTATAGCCTGGAGTGACTTCATTTTAATGTCGGTCCTCAGGTTTCGAGAGTTGCTAAGGTGTTGTTTAGCCTTGTGGAGACAGGCTCGAGCCTCAGTCAAACGATCCACGTATTTCGTGGTTTCCATTTTCGGTGAGCTTTCAAGTTCTCAGCTGCTACTTGCGTACTGCCCTCTTGTTTCTGAGATGAAACTATCCTTTGTTTTGGCTGAGCCACCAGGGCTACCTTTTGGAGAGGTGTATAGTAGCTTCTGTTTCTATTTTTCCCGTCTCCCATTCTCCAATGCTTTTTCTAACGCTTGGGACTTGCATTATGATCTTTTAGGGAAGGACCTGCCTTTCTGTCTTGTCTGTCCCACTTGGAGAACCCTGAGGACTCAAGTCTCTGGCGCTATCCTCTGTCTTTTTTTATGAGTACGTAAACCGAACATTGCGTCGCGTCCTGGGTATCAACAACCAGTACGAGTAAATAAAGCGTAAATATTTGGTCAATTTTAAAACTTTAAAAGGTTTGTATAAGTTATAAATATATTATATAAAAATAAAATAAAATAAAAATAATAATAATATAAATTATTTGTTCGACAAGACTGCGGTAGATTTAAAATATTTTCAATCGATGAAGACCACAGCAACCACGTCACAGATCGTTCAAAGTTTTCCTCACGTAGAGTTTTACTCACCTTCGTTCAGTTCCTATACTGCTTATTGCAGAGTAAATATGTCACTGTTTTATAAAAGGTATAATTTTATTGTGTCTGTATTTAGCTCTCACCTAGAGTTAGTCTTATTTTCTATATTTTAAACTATATTTGACTCTATCTAGAGTCAGTCTATAAACCTAATTCCAATTCCAATATTACTAACTAATCGATTGAGCGATTGGTTACGTCATCTTATACTACAACATATACATAGAAAAATAAATGTCTAATAATAATAAAATTCTAGAAGGTATATGTCTAATAATATTGAAAAAATTTTTAAAAATATTTTACAGAAAAGAGTAGGTCTAACGAATTTTCGACTCTATGTAGAGTCTGTTTTGTAGACCAGCGAGCGCCTCGAGCCCTATCCAAAGAACCCAAACGCGGTATACCTAGCCCAGAAATTCCCAAGTTACAGCGCTTTCAAATTTGGTTCCAAAACAAGATGGCCGCAATTACGGTTAAAGCGCTGTAACTCCTGAACGGATGGGCTTACAGCCCGCGCTTGAGCTCGTTTTGGTGGGCCTGACTAGGCTATGATCTCGAACAGTTTTCAGGACTCACAATTTTGGTCTCTGAAATTTCCTGAAAACTGGTTTATCCGTTTCAGCACCCTTGCTCACGTCAAGGGTCAAACCCCAGTCTTCTGCGACTCCTAGTTTGGCAGATATAGGCTTTTATTTTACAAAATGGCTGCCGGCCTGATTGCTAAATGCTAATTTGGGCGTCCTTAGCTGATTTGGCCCGTGTTTGGGCTCTTTAAATGGTCTCGGTGTCTAGTTTACAGATAAATATAGCTTTTGGAGTTTCAAGCCCCCTTTTGTTAAATTTTTTACAAAATATGATAATTTTTAAGTGATTTTGATTTTTACAGCTAATTTTGGTATGTTAAAAATCTACAAAAATTTAATATGTTAATATCACTATGCTTCCTTTTATATATATATCAGATCCATGATGGAGCAGGCCGAAACCATTTCATCGACGAAAACACCTCATCTGAGGGACCCTCCCTGCCTGCCATTTAATTATTTTTATTCCAGATATTTCGTTAAAGATGCAGATTTCTCTGACAGCAGTCCCACAGATGTGCAATGCCAGCTTGCTGTAAATACATCAAAAATAAACATCAGTTTTCCTTAAAACATCTTAAAACATTTACATGCCACTTGGCGAAGAATTGCTTTTTATTTTTCACCGCCACTTGATACCAATTTTTAATACCGTCCTAATACCCTGCATGATGATACCATGTTCATTAAAATTATTGTTCTAATTGCATAAACTCGGAGTTAGGGCTGTTTGAATATGACCCTTGCGACGGTCCCAAACCCATGTAGAGCTACCTGCTTACTTGAAACAGTTATGTGACAAGCGACGGAAATGATTTGCATTGTTAGGCGGTGAATAAGTAGGACAAAACGCGTTTTGACCAGCGCAGGTATCGAAGATAAATGTTTGTTAGATCAGCCGTCTCCGCTCTGCGTTGCGGTCGCTACTATTCCGTTCCGTTTTGTGAGTTATTCCTTCACCGAGATATTCTGCTGAGTTTGTTGAAGTTCGTGACTACGTACTTTTCGGATAAAACATGTCTAATATTCGTCTCATCACATAGCTGGGATATGCAATTCAGTGGTGAGATGGCGCTGCCGCTGCACGAATGTATCGTCAGAGGTATCCTGACCCGATCCTCGCTCTCCGGATTTAACACCTCTGGATTTTTTTTATGGGGATGGATGAAGCAGAGGGTTTATGCTACAGTCCCAAATAACAGACAAGAACTGCTCGACAAAATAATGACGATTGCGGATGACATAAGATCCGACATAGTCTTAATATCAAGGGCCACACAACAAATGGCTGTAAGGTCAGTGGCCTGTCTACAGAATAGAGGCGGACATTTTGAACAATTATTAAATTAATAATAATACTTAATGCCATTAAAAGTTTCTTAAAGTTATAGTGTATTTTTATTTAATCCATTATCGAAAATTAATAGCGCTTATAGCTCTACATACGACCCTCGCAAAGGGTCATATTCAAACAGCCCTAACTCTCGAGTTATGCAATTAAGAACAATAATTTTAATGTCAATTTGTAAGTAATATCCTTAAGTATTAGGACAGTATTAAAAATTTAGTATCAATGTGCTAGTTTTGAAGTATGAAAAAAAAAAAAAATAGTCAATTCTTTTTAAATTAGCATTGTAAATGTTTTAAGATATTTGTAGGAAAACTTTCCATGATGTTTATTATTGATGATAGATGCTATTACCTTTAAATAACATTTTTTTTACATCTGTAGGACCTTTCTGTCCAGAGAAATCTGCATCTTTTGGCAGATATCTACAAGAATAAAAATAATTAAATGGCTGCCAGAGGAGGGGGTAGACCATATATGAGTGTTTTCGATGAAATTAGGTATATAACCAAATTATCGCTAGGTCGTGAACACAATATATATTATATCACTTTACTCGTTATTAAAAGGTAGCACGTGTTCAACTACAATTTTGAAAAATCCTATCTTAAAAAACTACTTATTATAAAAATCTAAAATTTTATATATACATTCCTTAGCCTACTATTATTAATTTATTATAAAACTAAGGGTCTTCACTTTATTTTTAAAGATATAAATTTTTTTAAATTTTGAAAATTCAATAACTCCTCATCCACTTAACTTTTAATAGTTCTGCAAATCCGGCTCCTCCGCTGCCACTGAGCGGCTTCAAAACAGCCGCACGGTTCTGGATCGAAAACACGTGCCCACGTGGCCTTTTCTCTCTAAACTATGAGTCACAAAAATCTAATATTTTCCACTATGTAAGGGCCGATAATGGCTTTAAGGCCGCACTTTAAAAGTTAGGGTAATAGCGCTTAATCACTCAGCGTTTCACTTTGAAAACCACTTTTTAAAATCACTGTTTTCACTATATCTCTTTCACTACAACTCCAATTTTCATGCAGTTTTCACTTTATGAAACCGCAAGTCAGCGCGCATCTTTTGATATATACAAAATAATCGGATGCAAAATCCTATTTTACGAATTTAAAGACGCGGAGCAACTCTGAAACGTGGCGTTCGGGACAGTTGACACCGACTGGTTAGGTTAGGTTAGGTTAGGTTAGGTTTTTTTTTGTATGTTACTGCTTCCTCTGACATGGAGGTCAGAGACATTGTCAACTTGCATGGACTTTGTATTCGTGTTTTATTTGCTTTGTCCTTAATTTTTATAGAGGTGTAGAGGACTCGGGTTTTCGTTCAGGAGCCCTACTATCTTAATCTAATATGCAACAACATTTTCTCTTACTTATACTTTCTATAATAAAACATACAACTGGAATATATAATTATAAATTTTGAATTTAGTTTCAGTGCATTCTCTCTGTATATATAAGTATAAACACAAGGAAGCCGATTGTATTTATAAATTAAATATTTAGTCCTAAAATTATAATCACATTTATAATTAGTCCATTTAACAAAAGAAAACAAAAATTTTGACAATTACAATAATAATAATCAGTTATAATTAGTCATATTTATCACATTAATAATATTCGTCACATTAATTATTTTAAAATTACATCGTTCAATTTTGATTGCTTTTTATGACT
>JAGSMP010003109.1:0-14057 GCA_029286625.1 Parnassius orleans | reverse complement strand
TTTAAATTTTGAAAATTCAATAACTCCTCATCCACTTAACTTTTAATAGTTCTGCAAATCCGGCTCCTCCGCTGCCACTGAGCGGCTTCAAAACAGCCGCACGGTTCTGGATCGAAAACACGTGCCCACGTGGCCTTTTCTCTCTAAACTATGAGTCACAAAAATCTAATATTTTCCACTATGTAAGGGCCGATAATGGCTTTAAGGCCGCACTTTAAAAGTTAGGGTAATAGCGCTTAATCACTCAGCGTTTCACTTTGAAAACCACTTTTTAAAATCACTGTTTTCACTATATCTCTTTCACTACAACTCCAATTTTCATGCAGTTTTCACTTTATGAAACCGCAAGTCAGCGCGCATCTTTTGATATATACAAAATAATCGGATGCAAAATCCTATTTTACGAATTTAAAGACGCGGAGCAACTCTGAAACGTGGCGTTCGGGACAGTTGACACCGACTGGTTAGGTTAGGTTAGGTTAGGTTAGGTTTTTTTTTGTATGTTACTGCTTCCTCTGACATGGAGGTCAGAGACATTGTCAACTTGCATGGACTTTGTATTCGTGTTTTATTTGCTTTGTCCTTAATTTTTATAGAGGTGTAGAGGACTCGGGTTTTCGTTCAGGAGCCCTACTATCTTAATCTAATATGCAACAACATTTTCTCTTACTTATACTTTCTATAATAAAACATACAACTGGAATATATAATTATAAATTTTGAATTTAGTTTCAGTGCATTCTCTCTGTATATATAAGTATAAACACAAGGAAGCCGATTGTATTTATAAATTAAATATTTAGTCCTAAAATTATAATCACATTTATAATTAGTCCATTTAACAAAAGAAAACAAAAATTTTGACAATTACAATAATAATAATCAGTTATAATTAGTCATATTTATCACATTAATAATATTCGTCACATTAATTATTTTAAAATTACATCGTTCAATTTTGATTGCTTTTTATGACTTGTTTACACCCTCAAAGAACAAAATTCGATTTTCAAACTATTCACAGTTATATAAAAAAATATTCAATTGACACAAAATAAAAGCATCTAAAAAATAAGTCTAAAAAAACTTGGCAAATTATTATAAATGGAGCAAAATACAACTTGCTGAAGCATTTAATAACTATTTTATCATAATAATATTTTGGGGTAACTCAACCAAAAAAGATGCAGCGTTTAAGGCTCAAAAAAGATGCATAAGGGCGATGTTTAAGCTTAAAACTACCGATAACTGCATGTTATATTTTAAACAGTTTAAAATACTGACATTACCTTGTATATACATACTAGAAGTGGCTGTGTTTGTTAAGTTGCACCCAAATCGTTTTAAACGCCTTGCCGATATCGTTTCACGTAATAGACGCGACCATACTCTATTGTGTCATCAATCCGCTAAGACAGCACTAATGCGCAAAAGTATCTACTGCATGGCTCCGGTCATATGTGATAAAATACCTAAGTTGGAAAGAATTGCCGCTATCGATATTTAAAAAAGGCTTCGAAGCTTTTTGACAGTCAAAGCATACTATAGCATAACGGAATTCTTGACTGAAAAAAAAATCGTTTGAGATTAAGACTGTGTAATGTTTTAACAATCAGAATTATGTTTGGTTTTGTGTTATTTTATTAGTACAGTGGATTAGTTTATAATTCCGTATTTCTTGCATGCCTACTGGTAAAATATGGCTGAACTCACTACCTATATTACCATCTACTGTACCCATATTTGCAAAATAAAATATCTTTATCTTTATCTTTATCTATAATAGTCGTCGCGTTGTCGTCGAATTTCGACCTTAATTCATTAATTTCTTAGGTTTATATATTAAGAAAACTTTTTTTTAACTGCAGATTAATAAATAAAACACAGTATCTAATATACAAAATCGCTTTTTTGCGTAAAACGTAGTGATGCTGATTAGTGATTACATACTCCTTCATACTTACTCGAGACCTTAGAGTAATTACATACATACGTCTTGGTAGAGAGTAATTGTGTTCTGTGTACATACGTATGCACGACACATTGGCAGTATAAACGTCAACTACGACTTAATTTGTCCCAAATTTGTCCAAACGACATAAATGAGCACAGATTAACGTATTAACTATAATAATGTATGTTTTATTTAATTTATTTGCTTGCGACACTCCTTCTCCATATAAACTTTAACTATGTACCAAATCTCACACTCCTCAGTGCGCGCAATATACTTAAAAAGTTGTGCAAAGTGTTGCCTTTACGTATTAATATAAAGATCAGTAGCTGTCGAATATGTTGGAATATGTTATTTGTAGCACCATCTAACAGAGTTTCAGCAAGTAAGCACCGGGACTTCAAACGTAGTATGTTTTGTGTCTTGTAAGTTATGCGCTACAAACTTGGTGAAACGCAGGTGTTAATTAGGACTTTAGTGGTACAAGCAACCATGGAAGCTTGGTCCCTGGGATCATATATTTCAAGGTGAGAAGCAGCTAGGACCGAAAATTCACTCGTAAGTGGCGACTTGGCAGCAACTGTTATCGACAAGATATAAATTAATAAAATTACTCCCTGTGTGATCCAATTATTAGACGTCAGTATAACGGCTTTATGTTACGAGTGAGCGACGCCTTATGCTAATAAAGATTGTTAATAATCTCACTGCTGAAATGTGATTGGGAATTAATTCCATCATTCATTTGCAAGTCGCGACGTTGAATCTGAACATTTTGGTGTAATTGAGCTATCTGGTCTTTTGCGTGAGAAAAGTTTTAAATTTTCTTATCACTTTAATTGAATGAATTTTTGATTGTTTACAAAAATTATCACCATCATCAAGGCAGCCATAAATCCACTTATTTCTTTTTAAATATAAATGCAGAATATTTATTTTTATTAATATTTTATTTAAGAATACGGTTAATTAACCGTGTAGTGGCGGTGTAAGAATACCCATTACGCCATATAATCCCGTGGGTGTCATAAAAAGCAACAGAGGACAAAATCCAGGAGATGGGTAGTAGTAGCAGTAGTAGTTTAGGAAATCCCCCCCCCCCTCATCTCCCTATAATGAAATCTAGGGGGGAAGCCTATGTTTAACAGTGGCCTTTTGATGTAACGGTAACGGTTACAAAATATTATTATCATAATGAATAAAAATAATTCAGTTTGACTGATTCACATCGGCAAACAATTCCCATCAGAGTTCACAATTTCATAAAAAACTTATTCATTAACAAATTTCATTATTAATAATTCACGCGTATAGAGGAGCAAGTAAATGAGAACACATATACCTCTCTCTTCTCACAGATGTCTCTCAGTAACAAGAGGAGGGTTGTGCCTGGCAGTGTGACGTATACACGCTGTAATTTAAATATATTTTTTTAAACTTACCCCCATACTAGGTTTTTCTCATGTATCGTAGAGGCAGCTTACAAACATAAATTGCACAAGGACAAACATCAAGATTCGGAAGAATTATTAGTAAGCCATACAAATACTTATTCCATGCGGGATTCGAACCCACGGCGCCCAGCGCTGCAACGCATTTCTAAACCAATACGCCACGGAGCTGTCAACTCGATCTTAACTCAATTTTACTTTACTATACATCTGGATCTGATGCACGCGCTTGCTGTTAGTATTGATATAAACTGAAAAATATAAAGCTTTCAGTTTAAGGCCAGGTAAGGTTAGTGCAGGTAGGTCTAGCCTAAGGTCTTAGTACAGAGCGTTCGGCGACGCTTGCGGTGTGTTTCTAATACAACTCAAGCGGCTGCTACTCCGGGTACTGCAACAGCATGTAGTTGCCCTGACGCTACGCTGCACGCTCCGCCAAACGCTTTCCGCTGAAGCTTTACCCCTAGGTTAGTCTTCTTCTTCTTATAATTTATACTTGCGATTGTTGTCACTTGGTGAAACTGCAGCTTCATTTTTGTGATTTGGATAAACACTTGTACTAATATTGTTAAACTAGTACAAATATTTATCTAAATCAGTTCTTCTTTGTAAATTTTTACTGCTGGACCTTGGTCTTTCCCATTATAGGGAGGATTTGGCTTAATCATCACCCTTGATAATATGCGGATTGAAGATCGCAGTACCAGATGTCTCACAACTTTAACTCTGATTCTGGTCTGGGTATTTATGGTTTAATATATTTTTTATATTGAATAAGGGTGACAAACGAGCATAGAGTCCAACTAATGGAGAGCGGAAGTTTTGGAATATAGACATCTACATCTGTGATCGATTAATCAAATTGCAGTATGCGTTGTCACCCCTGAGGGCTAAGGTGGAATGCCTCGTTTCCAGTGAAAAGGGTCCCCGGTTCTCTACACTCACCGTACGAAACACAGCAGCATTAAGCTGCTACTTTACACTGGTATTCTGTGAGAGTGTGGTCCTTCCCAGGTCAAGCCAAAACTTTCGTGTTACAACGTTAATATAGCTGCAGCATGGCTCTACCACGTATAAACTAGATGATTATATAAAAAAAATCCACCAGTTCGTTCAAGTCTTCAGCTGGACATGAACTTGTCTCGTTGTTAGTAAAATCGCCACGTGTAGTTCGCTACGATTTAAGTATTGTAAATTCAGTGAAGTCATAACCATCTCGTTTAGTCTAGACATAAAATTCCTAGATTGTTGATGGGAAGCCGAGTGAAAAGTGTGGTGTATGTGATCAATCCATTTGCCAAGCGTATCATCCCTGCAACGGAAGAAGCAACGGAATTTAAATAGGTTCAGCAGTGGACTTTGATGAATTAATGAATAGACGAGAAGAGAAATACATTCATTCAAATAGAAAAAAATAAACGATTATTCAGGCGAAGCTAAGTATTCTGGGGAGGTAACAACTGTCGTGACAAAACTTCCATGCCTAATTAATACAGACAAACTCCATAACAAATTGACGATACTATACTAAATCGGCCACCTCACTCTCATAGATCCCGATATTATTTGGCAGCTTTCCAAAATAATTACTTCACGTAAACCATTCGTCCACTCGCCGAGGACAGCGTGCTAAGAGTAGTGAACTGTTAATCTGGATGCGGCAACTTACGATACAAAACGATAAAAAACTGCGGTACCCAACCCGCTTGCCAGCGTGGCTACTGTGAAAAATATACCCGTGGAATGCGATGGCATTGCTACAAAAATATTAAAACACATCAATGGAAATATGCGGACATCTAAGTCATCTAATTAAACTAAGTATTAGCGCAGGTATCTACCCAGATGCCTTAAAAACATCAATTATAAAGCCACTGTTTAAGAAAGAAAATAGAGAACTAATGGAATATTATCGGCCCATCTCACTTATCCCCGTAATTTCAAAAAAAAAAAAAATTTGAGAAATATATATATATATATATATATATAAGGAACAATGTTGATAAACGTAAACATGTCTGTGACATATTTTGCGATATGACCAAGGCATTTGATTACGTACATTATCCTACTCTTTTAAGAAAACTTGAAGCCTATGATATTGGAGGCAATGTTCTTAATCTAATTGAATCTTACTTAAAAAATGGAATAAAAATAACTGAAATTAATCAATTAATATGGCAAATAAGAAGGAAGAGATATTTCGATCGTCAGAGCGTGAAGTTTAATTTGGAGTACCACAGGGGAGTGTACTGGGTCCTTTAATATTTATATTGTACATTAATGACTTACCTAAATGCATAGAGCCACCAGTAACACTGTTTGCGGATGATAGCACCGTGAGAATACTATGTAAAAGTGTAGATACCTATGAAAGTGACATTAATAACTCATTAAAATTAGTTGTAAACTGGTTAATCGAAAACAATTTAAAAATAAACTTGATTAAAACAAAAGTTATACATTTCAGTCAACGGATTCCTAGCATGAGCCTTAATACACACTAAAATAATGATGTTGTAAAAGAAGTTGAAACTACAAAATTCCTGGGTCTCGAAATAGATAAACATCTTAACTGGAAAGCACACATTAATACTTTATGTAAGAAAATTAGTAAATCCGCATATACTTTACATACTTTGTCTTCAATAATATAGACGGATGCACTCCTCACTGCTTACTACGGCTTAGCAGAATCTCACCTCCGATATGGAATAATATTTTGGGGTAACTCAAACGAAATAGATGTAGCGTTTAAGGCTCAAAAAAGATGCATAAGGGCGATGTTTAAGCTTAAAACTACCGATAGCTGCATGCCATATTTTAAACAGTTTAAAATACTGACATTACCTTGTATATACATACTAGAAGTGTTTGTTAAGTTGCACCCAAATCGTTTTAAACGCCTTGCCGATGTCGTCTCACGTAATAGACGCGACAATACTCTATTGTGTCATCAATCCGCTAAGACAGCACTAATGCGCAAAAGTATCTACGCCATGGCTCCGATCATATATGATAAAATACCTAAGTTGGAAAGAATTGCCGCTATCGATATTTAAAAAAAGGCTTCGAAGCTTTTTGACAGTCAAAGCATACTATAGCGTAACGGAATTCTTGACTGAAAAAAAAATCGGTTGTGATTAATACTGTGTAAAGTTTTAACAATCAGAATTATGTTTGGCTTTGTGTTATTTTATTAGTATAGTGGATTAGTTTATAATTCTGTATTTTTTGCATGCCTACTGGTAAAATATGGCTGAACTCACTACCTATATAACCATATACTGTACCCATATTTGCAAAATAAAATATCTTTATCTTTATCTTTATCACATACATACACACACACACATACACACATGTTCTTTATCTACTTTTACCTACTTTAACTAACAATTATGGTCCTAGCAATATATGACTCAAGTCCAAGTGTGGGGGTCGGGACCTGTACTAGGATACCCTGTGTTACAGTTAACACAGGGTATCCTAGTACAGGTTCCGCTCTCTCACAATGGCCAAATGTTGAAATAATTATATCATAGAAATTAGACAGTAAACTAAGCATGTTTTTTTTTATGTACCATTGTGATTGGAAATAAACGATTATTATTATTATTATCTTGGGAGAGTAAAATAAACAGACGTTGAAATATAAAAATGTGTTTTACAATGTTTTACACGTCGGCATACCAGCGTAAAATAGCAGCTTAATTCTGCTGTTACGTATGGTGAGTGTAGAGAACCGGAGATCGTTTTTACTGGTAACGAGGCATTCCATCTTAGTCCTCAGGGGTGACAACGTATCTGCAATGAGATATAGATGTCTATGGGCCACAGCATCCACTTACCATTAGGTGGACTGTGAGCTCGTTTGTCATCCTTATTCTATATTTAAAAAAAACTCACGTTGGTATGGATTATAATTTGATTCGCATTATATTAAAATTAGTACCTGTGAACCGAAAATAACTGTGTAGTGGCGTTGTAAGTATATCCACTACACCATATCATCCCGTGGGTCTCGTAAGAGGCGACAGAGGGAAACAAGCCAGCAATCCAGATTGGTATTTATCTTCCTAATAACAACTAAAATAAAAAAAATAAAACTGCAGTTGCCAACTCACTTGCAAAGCGTGGCAGCTATGGCAAATATCCCCTATGTTTAGCAGTGAATATAATAGATAATATATATAAACTGAAAATATTTTCTATAAGCAAAAAGGGGAAGTTACAACTTGTGTTGGTGGACTTCACATGTCTTCGAAAATGTTTATTTGTCAGACATGCAGGTTTCCTTTACTCCCAAGTGGTAAATTAGCTCTTAAAATTTTCATTGGAGCCGGCGGGGTCAAACCCGGGTGTGTGTATTTTGAATTTCACAGCGTACGCTTTTAGCCCTCAAGCTAGGACGGCTCTGAATTTCATTTACTTTAAGTAAAGTTAATGCTAATTACTAAAAACATGGAATAAAAACTTCGCAGACATGGGTACCCGAAAGTTGTTTAAAACAAAATTCACGTTTAAAAGAAAAATAGCGCAAATTAACATGTGCGCCATCCACGTATGTGGTTTACGCCACTTTGGCCTCGTTAAAAGTTTGTTAGTTTTGATTAATTACGCTTGTGCGACGCGAGACGAATGTCAGCCATTCGCCCATGCAGCCGTAAATCGTAATTCGATGAATTTAAATTTCGAATTGCTTCAATATACTGAACCTATTCCATAACTGATATCAGTCTGACTATGAAAAAATATTAGTATGATGTGTAATGTGTGTCACCGTGTTGTGGCGGCATCACTCCATTTCGTCCCGTGGATGTCATAAAAGTCGGCTAAGGTATATGTCAGAAAGATTTTGTGGCTTCCGCTAGATGGCAGTACAACCAATGCGTTTACGCCAGGCGTAAAATACCCAGACTGCCAGACTGGTAATGGGGAGCAGCGTCAAAGGTGAAACAAAGAAAGAAGAAAGAAAGAAAACATTATTTGATCTCCCGTTGTATTTCCGACATACTTATTTCATCTTTTTTTTCTGCATACATGTATAATTTAGTGAGATATCATTAGAAAGTACAAAAGTAGCCTAATGATTAAGGCATGAACAGTCTAAATTGCCATTCGACTAATGTTACTTACCTATATTTTTTCATGGGGATATGGATCTTCTTTTTCAAGAGGATAGTATTCCACCTTCCTTGCATATTGACAGATTCACGAAAATGACTTTTTTATAGTATAAGGGTGACGAACAAGCACACTACTTACGTGTTAAAGCCACGCTGCAGCTATATTATGGTTGTAGCACGAATGGGTCGGCTCGACTGGTGTAGGACCACGCTCTTCCAGAATACCAGCGTAAAATAGCAGCTTAATGCTGCTGTGTTTCGTATGATGAGTGTAGAGAACCGAAGAACCTTTTTATTGGAAACAAGGCAGTCCATCTTAGTCCTTAAGGGTGGACAACATATCTGCATTTTGATTCTTAACTGTAGTTAAATATAGATGTCTATGGCCCACAGCTTCCACTTAACGTCAGGTAGACGGAGCAAGCAGCACGAAACACAGCAGCATTAAATTGCTATTTTACGCTGGTATTCTGTGAGAGCGTGGTCCTACCCGGTCGAGCCGACCCATTCGAGCTACAACCATAATATAGCAGCAGCGTGGCTCTAACACGTATAAGGTCCTTTCGCACACATCCGCAGTCGTCAACATACTCCTAACACTTTCCGCTCGCTTGGAGAGGTTAAAAATAATATATATTATGTTACTTTTGTATTTAAAATGGTAACTTAAAATAATTGGATGAGATCCGATAATTATTTTAGCAATAAGATTAGTTTTCGTAATAATAAATTCCAAGCTAGCCAAAATACCCCATTTTATAATATGAGACCAGCATTTGATAAAATTGGCCAATTATAATTTCGTGTTTGTATCAAAGACTTCAAATTAGATTTATTCTAAATATACATAAACATAATTTTGAATATACTCACATGAGCTTCATAAATTGTTGTAATTTGTTTTGTATGCCTCTAATTTAATGACCAAGCAACAGCTGAACGTTATTTCTGCCCACAAGCGAAGGGAGCTGGGCAAAATCGCTAATATCTTACCTTTATTTTATTTACAGATTCAATATAATATTACGCGCATTCGGTGGACCAGTCAATTTACGACGATCCGGGGCTCTCAAACATCCGTTTGATCCGAGGTACGTATTCGGACCTCCTTTTGCGGTCAGGACAGCGTGAAATTGACTCGTTCGATTGTCTATCTGATGTAAGAGACTTGTTTGTCGAGCGGCTGATCGAAATTACTTCTTTTGCTTCTGAAAGACATTTAGTACTGAATAATGTATGTAACTGTAGCTCAGGGTACTTATCCGAGTTTTAAGAGAGGAGCTTATCTTCTACGTGTTGATTTTTCTAATATGTATGTATTTTCTAATATATATGATGTATATTTTATAAACAACATGGACAAAAGAAAGGTCATGTGTAATGCCCATGTCACACCTATGGCGGTAGTTGTTGGGAGCACTAAGCTCGAAGTTGTTAGAATAGAATAATTTTTTATTCAATATAGATCACATGTGTAATTCTTATTGAAAGTCATTTTTTACTTTAACACTCGAAAAAAACCTCTGTCCTGGGAAGAAACAGCAAGAAACCCAGCGGGACTTTTTTTTAAAGTAAATTTTACATTAATGGTTGCACAAATTATTTACAAAAATTATTTTAGTAGTTAGTTGACGAGTATGTTTACCTGGGACAAATAGTCCGACTAGGTAAGTTCAACTTCGACCAAGAGGTCAATCGAGGATCGACGGATTGAACTCGGCTGGGCAGCGTTTGAGAAATTACGACACATCTTTTACGCACAATCAGTGCGTGTTGCCAGTAATGACTTATGGATCTGAGACATGGTCCTTCACTGCTAGCCGTATGAGGACACTCAAGGTCGCTCAGCGAGCTATGGAAAGGGCTATGCTCAAGGCTCGTTCGTTCGGTTGAGACCTCTCGGTCGAAGTTGGACTTACCTAGTCGAACTATTTGTCCCAGGTAAACATACTCGTCAACAACTTCGAGCTTAGTGCCCCCAACAACTAACCGCATAGGTGTGACGTTATACATGATCTTTGTTTTGTCTATGTTCATCTTAAAACCTATCCGTTGGGAGGCACTATTGAGGTCATTGAGCATAGTGCTTAAGTTCTCCCGCGATTCTGCCATAAGGATTATATCGTTGAAAAATCGAAGGTGAGTGATGTACCCGCCGTTGATGTTAATACCGTATCCTTTCCAGTCCAGTAGTTTGAAAACGTCTTCCAATGTAGCGGTGAAGAGTTTCGGGGATATAACGTCACCCTGTCTTACACCTCTCTGCAGTTGGATAAGTTTCGTACAGCTCTGGTTCTGTACTCGGATAGCCATCGTAGCCCTACTGTACAAATACTTCAGCATTTCGATATACCGACAGTCAAATTGGCACCGCTGAAAGGACTGCGGACTGACGACGTGTAGTGGCGGTTAAGAATATCCACTACCCCATATCTTCCCGTGGGTGTCGTAAGAGGCGACAGTGGGAAACAGACAGGAAATGGGCAGCAGCATCTTCCTGATAACAGCAATATCACAATAAAAAACTGCGGTTGCTAACCCGCTCGCCAAGCGTGGCAACTATGGCAATATACCCCCCAATGAGTAAAGTTACGAAGAGACGGCCCCCAGTCCCCAGCGGTCCCGCTATTCCTGGCTACGGTGGCGACCATGGTAAACGCGGGGCAGGGGGTGCTAAGAATCTCCGGTGGAGGTTCGGTTGCCACCTACGACGACTCGACCTGGCAACTTCTAACGCACGCACCCTGAGGACTGACGAGAAGATCCTGGAGCTGGAAGAAGAGATAGACAAGTTGCACTGGAATATTATAGGATTATCCGAGGTCCGAAGAGAGGGGGAGGACACGGTAATCCTCGAATCCGGCAACTTGTTCTATCACCGGGAGGGCGACCATCTGTCCCAAGGAGGTGTCGGATTTATTGTCCACAAGTCTCTCGTTAACAACGTTGTAAAGATTGGGAGTGTGTCGACGAAGGTTGCGTACCTTATACTCAGAATCACCAAACGGTATTCGCTGAAGGTCATACAGGTTTACGCACCAACCTCGGCACACCCCAATGAGGAGGTGGAGGAAATGTATGAGGATATCTCTAGAGCCATGCATTCCTCCAAAACCCACTATACGGTGTTAATGGGAGACTTCAACGCAAAACTAGTCACAAGAGAGACCGGTGAGCTGAAAGTAGGGAAATTCGGAATAGGGCAACGGAACCCAAGGGGCCAGCAGCTGGCCGACTTCATGGAGAAAGAGGGACTCTTTATGATGAACTCTTTCTTCCAGAAGCGGCCCCACAGGAAGTGGACCTGGTTGAGCCCCGACGGTTCGACAAAAAATGAGATTGACTTCATTATGACGACCAGACGACAACTGTTCAGTGATGTCTCAGTGATCGCAAGGGTGAAAACTGGTAGCGATCACCGAATGGTGAGAGGCACACTGAACCTAAACGTTATGTTAGAGAGGTCTCGTCTAATGAAGTCAACGCTCCGTCCCCCTCGTGCTCTAATCCAAAGTCCCGAAACCTTTCAGCTCGAGTTACAAAACCGTTTTCAGTGCCTAGAAGACTACAATGAAGTAAGCTCGTGGAAACTGTCCATGTGGTCGGAGCTAAGTTCTGCAAGACCCGCCGCAGAAGAACACAAAAACTCTCCGATCACACTCTTAATCTCATGGCTGTTAGGCGGGAAATGAAGCTGCAGTCTTCAATAGATTTGACAGTATACAGGCAACTGTACAGACAGATCTCCAAATGCATGCGGCGGGACTTACGCAACTTCAATACAGCTTGTATTGAAGAAGCGATCGAGTGGAACCAGGGCTCCAAAGTCTTTGCCAGAGATCTGTCTGCCAGAAAGAGCCAACTGTCAAAGATGAAGACCGAGTGTGGCAGCATCGTTTTCGGGACACCTGAGATTTTGAGTGAGATTGAGAGGTTCTATGGGCAGCTGTACACGTCATCGTTGGAGCCACACGAAAGTGTGAGTAACGATCCAAGAGCGAGTCTTATCCGACACTATTCCGATGATATCCCGGACGTCAGTCTGAGCGAGATTAGAATGGCTCTCCAGCACCTTAAAAACGGTAAGGCCCCAGGTGAGGATGAAATTACAGCGGAGCTTCTAAAATCGGGTGGAAAACCAGTACTTGAAGTCCTTCAGAAGCTCTTTAATTCCGTCCTCCATGGTGGCACTACTCCGGAGGCGTGGAGCAGAAGTGCGGTGGTCTTGTTCTTCAAGAAAGGCGATCACGCCCTCTTGAAGAACTACAGACCGATTTCCCTTCTGAGCCGCGTCTACGTGCTGTTTTCGAGAGTTATTACGAATCGTCTCGCACGCAGACTCGACGACTTCCAGCCTCCCGAACAAGCCGGTTTCCGAAGAGGCTTTAGTATCATAGACCACACACACACCCTTCGGCAAATTGTACAGAAGACAGAAGAGTACAATCTGCCACTTTGCCTTGCGTATGTGGACTATGAGAAAGCCTTTGATTCCGTCGAAATTCGGGCGGTGCTACAGTCCCTTCAGCGGTGCCAAGTTGATTGTCGATATATCGAAGTGCTGAAGTGTTTGTGCAGTAGGGCTACGATGGTTATCCGAGTACAGAATCAGAGTACGAAACCTACCCAACTGCAGAGAGGTGTAAGACAGGGTGATGTTATATCCCCGAAACTTTTCACCACTGCATTGGAAGACGTTTTCAAGCTACTGGACTGGAAAGGATACGGTATTAACATCAATGGCGAGTACATCACTCACCTTCGATTTGCCGACGATATAGTACTAATGGAAGAATCGCTGGAGGACCTAAGCACTATGCTCAATGACCTCAATAGTGCCTCCCAACGGATAGGTCTTAAGATGAACATGGACAAAACAAAGATCATGTTTAATGTCCATGTCACACCTATGCCGGTAGTTGTTGGGAGCACTAAGCTCGAAGTTGTTGACGAGTATGTTTACCTGGGACAAATAGTCCGACTAGGTAAGTCCAACTTCGACCGAGAGGTCAATCGACGGATTCAACTCGGTTAGGCAGCGTTCGGGAAATTATGGCACATCTTCTCGTCAGGTATACCTTAAAACTTGAAAACTAGACTGTACAACCAGTGCGTGTTGCCAGTGATGACTTACGGAACAGAGACGTGGTCCTTCACTGCTGGCCGTATGAGGAAGCTCAAGGTCGCTCAGCGAGCTATGGAGAGGGCTATGCTCGGGGTTTCTCTGCGTGATAAACTTAGAAATGAGGATATCCGCAGTAGAACCAGAGTTACCGACATAGCCCAAAGGATTAGTAAGCTGAAGTGGCAATAGGCCGGCCATATAGCTCGAAGAACCGACAACCGATGGGGAAAAAGGTTCTCGAGTGGCGGCCTCGTACAGGTTGATGAAGTGTAGGGTGACCCCCCACTAGATGGAGTGACAACCTGGTAAGACATGCAGGAAGTCGATGGATGCAGGTGGCCCAAGACCATGCTTTTGGCATTCTGTGAGGGCCTATGTTCAGCAGTGGACTTGTGAAGGGC
>JAGSMP010003108.1:0-14072 GCA_029286625.1 Parnassius orleans | reverse complement strand
CACACCTATGCCGGTAGTTGTTGGAGCACTAAGCTCGAAGTTGTTGACGAGTATGTTTACCTGGGACAAATAGTCCGACTAGGTAAGTCCAACTTCGACCGAGAGGTCAATCGACGGATTCAACTCGGTTAGGCAGCGTTCGGGAAATTATGGCACATCTTCTCGTCAGGTATACCTTAAAACTTGAAAACTAGACTGTACAACCAGTGCGTGTTGCCAGTGATGACTTACGGAACAGAGACGTGGTCCTTCACTGCTGGCCGTATGAGGAAGCTCAAGGTCGCTCAGCGAGCTATGGAGAGGGCTATGCTCGGGGTTTCTCTGCGTGATAAACTTAGAAATGAGGATATCCGCAGTAGAACCAGAGTTACCGACATAGCCCAAAGGATTAGTAAGCTGAAGTGGCAATAGGCCGGCCATATAGCTCGAAGAACCGACAACCGATGGGGAAAAAAGGTTCTCGAGTGGCGGCCTCGTACAGGTTGATGAAGTGTAGGGTGACCCCCCACTAGATGGAGTGACAACCTGGTAAGACATGCAGGAAGTCGATGGATGCAGGTGGCCCAAGACCATGCTTTTTGGCATTCTGTGAGGGCCTATGTTCAGCAGTGGACTTGTGAAGGGCTGTAATTATAATGAGAATCTGAACGACAGAGGAGAAATTGTGTGATAAGAGAAGAGTGTGGTTTGCAAGATGATGTTGTGACCAGGATTAAGAAAGGAATGCTTCGGTGGTTTGGTCATGTAGAAAGAATGAATGAGGAAAGAGGACAAAGCAATTTATGTGGCAGAGGTGAACGGCAGAGTCGGGAAGGACGCCCTAGGCGAAAATTTATCGACCAAATTGGCGATATATTGAAAATGGGCCAAATTGAGAGTACCCTTAACCGACGAGCGTGTATGTGTAGGTATATGGATGTGGAGGAGGAGAGAGGTGTCAGATCGTGCCAAATGGAAGTCCATAGTCTCTGCCACCTCTGGGTGACAGGCGGAGTGTTATGTTATGTAATAATAATATGAAGGCATGCGGCTCTGACATAAAAATATATATGCATATAAATATAATATGCCATATGGTTATGTAGTAGATACCTACCTTTTGTTTCAGAATCAAAATGGATGAAATGATGACATTGGCTGTTGAGATGGTGAAAACCAAAAAAATTTTCTTCATACGAAGCTGAAAAAATTTTTGGCATACCAAGGAGAACCATTGAAAAAAAATTAAATATATATATATTAGTAAATCCAATTGGGCATGCCCTAAGCTCATTAAAAAAATTACGTATAACATGATTATACGGAATTTTTTAATCTTAATTTTTAGGCCCTAGTAGAACATACCTGCGCGCTTAGCGCTTACGGCATGCAATATACATTCTGCAAACCTGGGCCACCTTAAGACTGACAACAGATGAAGAAATGAATTTTGTCAAAGTTGTAATTGTGGCTTCTGAATATGGTGCTCCGCTAACACAACTAGACCTAAGAATCATAGACATTAGAAGACATATTAAATGAGACAGAGACAAAGGAGAAACAGAAAGATATGAAAAATAAGACTGACACAAGGGAGAAAAGTAAACAAGGCACACAAAATAACACTAAAACAAAGGAGAACAATCAGGAAGGTGTGAGAAAAGAGACTGAGATAGAGAGTTGGGAAGATGCGAAAAAGAAACAGGAAGGTATATGTAATGAGACTGAGTTAAGACTGAGTAAGATAATTTGGACGAAGAACAGATGAATATTCATCAAGAAAGGTTCGACAAAAATGAAATTAGATGAAATGAAGGAGACACAATTTTGAGCAGATATTATTCACGTAAATGGAAGTATTATGTTGGTATTATCAAGAATATCAATAAATATGAAAAATATATTCAGTTTCATACTATAAACAAATACGCAAGGTTCATATTAAGTTTGTTATTCCCAAGAGGTCGGATAAAGATAAATACCTGCCTGAAAATGCTACAGTAAAATCTATAGAACTACTGCAAATATCAGAATACCCTGAAGAGTATGTTCTCATGAATGACGAAGACAATATTTATTTTGATTAAATTAAACCTACTCTAGTCTTGTAACCTGTGCCATTTTATGTTATTTGTATTTTATTATACAGTATACAGTATACAGTATATTTGAAACGCTCCCGAAAACGAAGACAGACGACAGTACTAACTATATCTTAGATGATGGGTGAAATATAAAATCGATCCTGATGAAAAAAATTCATCTTTTCACAACGTTTTATTAGCTTTATTCACGCTCCATCGTGTTAGTATAAATCATCGTGTTAAATAAAACGTTAATTTCATTAAAATAAAACATGAAAATACTTAAACATAAAAGCAGCAGGAATTACTGAATTACAATCAGCTGACTAGGGTCAATGTACGCGCGAACGCCGTATTCGCGCGGCCCGTAACTAGCGATGGTACCACAATACATAATAATTTATTCAGTATAACAAATAACAACACTTGTTCAAATACCTAACTTATCTACTTAACCTACTATTTTGCCACTGTGCTTGTCTCCACGTAGCCACTTTAATTCAAATTACAGGTTAAATAAACCAAATAACTGGTTCGATTCCCGCTAATGAAAAAATACTTAAATGAAAAGTTAACAAGGTTAGAGTTATGCGTTTTATTCATCGTGTAGGTATGTTTATTATTCTGATGTATTCAGTTATGTACCTATTCAGATCAGTTCAGTACCAAGTTATTTAAAAAATAGGTATGAAACAGCTTACCGCTCTAAATCCTCCGTGGTCTTAATGAGATGCGGCTCAAATCAGCTCCATTCATTTCGAGGCAGATGGGCTCGGTGTTGCGTCTCCTCATGCAGCTGGGGCATTATCGTGTGGTCTTCGACACAGTCCGCACGTAGTTTGTCGAAAACATCCACGATCCTTTGGCGCATTTCGTCAGCACTATCACACTCACGATTAAAACCCTTTCTTCACATACCCCACAGAAAGAAGTCTAACGGGGTCAGATCTGGTGAGCGAGGTGGCCAAGCGTGGTCCTAGTCTGCCAATCCAGCGATCATCAAACATTCGGTAAGGCGCTCACGGACGAACCTCACGACATGGAGGTGCACCATCATGCTGGAACCATGTACGGCGATATTCATCCAACGATAGGTCGTCTAAAATGTCAACCAACTGTTCATTTATAAAGTTTAGGTATCCCTGTCCGTTAAGTCGCTGTGGCAGAAACACTGGTCCCAGTATGCGATCCTTAAATAAACCTGCCCATACGTTAACCGACCATCGGGTTTGGTGCCCGGTTTGTCGAACAGCGTACGGGTTAACCTCTGAATACACGTGTATTCTTCGGTTCCACATGCCGTTTCTGGTAAATGTCGACTCGTCCGTCCAGATAACGCTCAATGGAACCAGGCACACGTTGTTGTTGGTCTAATAACCAACGGCAGAAAACTCGTCGGCGGTCGTGATCGCCGGGAACTAAAGCTTGCACTGTGCACTTTGTATGGCCGCATTCGGTTACGCTTTAACACTTTGTGAACTGAACAGTATGACACATTTGTTCCATCCCGACGTCTTAACAATTTAGCGATACTGTGTACCTAGGTTCGGATACCGGCGAACGACATCTAAATGCGCTCCTCGGAGTGAACAGTCATTTGACTTCCACCTCCTGCCGCTACTGGAGCAATGGGCCGATTTTCCAACACTCTGAAATGCTGCTGTTATCAGACGAGAGTCAGCTGGGTGTCGAGCGGTCGGGAATTTCTCGGTAATTCGTAATGCACGCGAAGCATTCCCTATGAGCTTCTCCGCACATTAACATGTTGCCGTATTCACGAGCACTATAAACGTACGCGTTAGGCATTATTAAAACAAAAAGAAACACAAAACGTAACAACAAGAATAACACGTAATAACAAGTAGGTAATACCAAGTAATAACAATAAGAATTTAATAAAAACAATTGAACTGTCGTTTGCGCATGCGTGTCCAAAGTCAACACGGAACTGTCTCAAAACTAAAATCAATAATTAATCCCGCCAAAACTGAAGCCTACACTTTGAACATTCCACAGACCGTCAAATGTTATGACATTGCCAACTTTTATTTTATAAGTTTAGTTTCCATGATCCCTACGACTACTCTTTCATATGGAATTTAGAAGTTATAGTTGTAATTTTTTAATACAATTAGACAATCAATTGTACCTGACGAAACAAGCAGTTCGTTACTACAAAATGATATTGAAATTAATAAACGTACTTACTTGGGTTTGGTTATCTTTGATTTTGTACAAGAAAATAGAAATAAAATGGTATTGAATAATTTAATAGTTAAAATCAATTGCAATTATGATCGACAGGTAATTAATCTAAAAATAATTATTTTACTTTACTTTATTGACTTTCCGTTTTAATCCATCCAATACTTTGATTTGAAAAGAGGTACGTCAAAACTATTAAAATTACTTGCAAGTTTTATTGTAATTGCCGCCTCTAATTTTATGTCGCTTGCAAACAAATCTTAGTAGGTAAATTTGGGGAATTTATATGTTGGCGCTGACGAGGTGACACACAGTCGGCGGGCGGCGGGCGGCGGCAGCGCGCGGTACGAAGGGGCGCGACGGGGAATGCTCGCCAGTATTATACTGCGCGCACGCTATTGGTTCCTCATTCTTCCCGCGCTTTGAAAAAGCGATGTTTCCAAATGTACAGTCGCACACACAGCTTTCTTTGACGACGCGCGACGATGGTTTTAAAAGGAAGGAAAGAAAAATTATATATATCTATTGTTTTATGACTGAACTAGTGAACGAAAAGGTAAATAGAAGGTGAATGGGGAAAATTGTGAAGTAAAGTTAAATGTATTGAGGAAGAATACCAAAAAATTACCATGTGGTCAACCTGATGACGGAAACATTTATCATTCGCATTGATGATGATGATTCTGATGAGTGATGATGAAGTAGCATCCAGTAACACCAATACACCATCGACATTTGGCTTCCATGTTCCATGTTCCAATGGTATAATGGACAGCGTGTCACCTTTAGCTTAAGTTTTCTTGTTACAAACTACTTTATTTTACGATAGAAATAAAAATTAATGCTCAAGCAAACATTATCCATTTTGAATTTCAACCTCTTCCAAAGTTCTAAGTAGCTAGTAAAGTACCTATTATGATTCTACAATAAAACCATTAATTACTATTATAATATTATAAAACAACAGCCTAGTACCATGGTAGTTTTAGAACGCGACTGTACCCATGCAGACACACCCTCCACTATCGCTCAGCGTTCTTTTACGTGACGTTGAGTTTGGCTTCGACGCGGATATTGACCCTAGTCAGCTGATTTTATGGTTTATTTATTTTAAATTCCATTGCTGCTTTAATGTTTAAGTATTTTCATGTTTTATTTTAATGAAAATAACGTTTTATTAACACGATGATTTATACTAACACGATGGAGCGTGAATAAAGCTAATAAAACGTTGTGAAAAGATGAATTTTTTTCATCAGGATCGATTTTATATTTCACCCATCATCTAAGATATAGTTAGTAATTGTCGTCTGTCTTCGTTTTCGGGAGTGTTCAAAAATACCCTGTATAGATATTTAGATTGTAAAAGAAAACTTGAGTACAAAATATTTTAAATTTACATTTTAAAATTTTAAGTTTAATAGCATTATAATTAAGTATAAAACTAAACCTAAGAATATTTTTGTTTAAAAATATAAGCTCATTAAATAAAATGTGTCTTGTTTTGTTTTTGACAAACCTGTACGGAAGGATATTTGTATAAATTGTCCCGAATCCCTTGACAACTTTACCTTATGCCAGCGTGGACTTTTTATTAACTTCTTTTCCTCCTACTCATCTTTTCGTTATAAAATTGTCCTTGTAATTTAGGTCATCTTTTCCTAATTTATTATCCTAAACGCATTGTATTATGAAATACTGTGCGTAGATAATATTGCCACATATGTATTAATTTTACCCATATCCTTTATTACTTTCCACTATTTTAATTATAAGTTTTTATAAAATGCCAAATGCAGTATACGTTGCCCAATGCATAATAAGTATATACAACAAGTTATACGTTAAACAATAATAAGTTGCACCCAATAAATAAAGAAATAATTAGATTTTCGTCAAAAATATGGTCAAGTTGCCATGTTTTACGGCACCACGACACATATACCACGTAAGACACATACCACTTAAGACACATATAACACGTAAGAATTCGTTTGAGAAGTACACTTAGACCTCATAGCCTCAGCCAATTTTATTTTAGCCTCAGAACCTCAGCGTTCATTTTGCTCCTGTTTACAGTGACAAATTAGTACTTAGACCTCATAGCCTCAGCACTAATTTTGGCCTCAGCATCAGAACCTCATCGTCCATTTCGCCTGCTTACAAAAACGAAATAGAATCTTACTCAACTTTGTTTACTCGTGCACAAGAACTGCATCTGGATTTATAACTCACTCTCGGCATCTCTGTAATTTTTTCAATTTCATTATTTATTGCTGATATGGCCATACTCTGAATACAAAATTTCATCTTCGTTTCTTCTTAAGTTTTCATTGCATACTCTAGATCGTCCTCTTCCATTTATTTGTCGAACTTGTAACGATCGTGCGATAATACTCATATGGACCATCATAGTTTTAGCTTAGTTTTGCGCCTAAAAGTAGGGGTACTTTAAGAAGAACATATTCACACATTTCTTGAACCTCATCACTTTAGCCTTCCTGCATTGTACGAAATTGATCTAACTACTCTTCAGTGTTTCGTCGGTGTTTCTGGCTTGTTTTCATCAATAAGCCGCAATGGTTCAGGAGAAACATTTTCTTCGCTAGTTAGCATTTTGATCTATATTTGGTCCATTGATTTTAAGATACTACAGTTTATTGCTATTTGCAAGGTACTTAACGATTTTTGCAAATGTGTCTTTCTAGTATTCTTGACTCATTTCAGAGGTTATTATCATCCATAAATTTATATATTAATAACCCTTTTATACAAATTTGGGCTATTCTTCATTATTCTTATTACTCTTTCCAATTAGCCACTTCTCTACTTGTATAACTGGCACACTGATGTAATTCAATCCCATATTCTTCGTCCAAATCAACTACAACATGTTTTGGTGCCAAGGGAAGACAATTTTAAAACATATATAGATAAATTAATGCAATTTCAAATTAGATTTATGAAAATATTGGCTAACCCAAAAGCTAAAATTAAATTTAGGATAATTATGAGCTTTCCAGGAGTGTAATTTAATATGATTCACGAGCAATTTAAAATATCATTTGCGACATGTGATAAGTATTATTCAATCTTATGTAACACATTGAGTAGCTTTATGCCATAATAAGAACACGCGCAGACTGCGTAAAGTAATAACATTGCAATATAAATGTGCTAATTATTATGGCAAAAGAACATTCCAACACTTAATATCGAAAATTTACAAACATTTACCGGAAGAATGCCTTACGCATAAAACAAAACACTTAAAAATAAGTTAAAAAATTCATACTAATAAATAGTAAAATTTGACATATGTATCGTGATGATCCATTATACAACAATATAAGCCGTAGTTATTTGTATGTGTACCTGTGTATGTATATATTGATACTATTGATTTTTAATTTCTTTTATTAAGATTTTTTTTGCATGTGCAACTGCTGAGCAGTTTGGCAGACTATAAAACTTTAACAGTGTAAATTTAAATAATTATGTTAAATAAAAAAAAAATGCCTTGGAGGTGTTGTAATGCTCATCAGGGATTTGTTTTAGTGTTGTAGTACCACGAATTTCGTGTAGGCTGTTTGTATTGCTGTTTGGCAAACATTGATGTTTTTTCTGCGTTCATCTACTTAAAATGCTTCTCACATGTAGGCATAGAGCAATAAAATCATTGTTTCTTATTCTTTACCTTATTATTTTATTTGTATCTTCTGTTGAAGCAGTCCCATCCTTTTCATTACGCGATTCGGCAAAAGTTTTTTGTCCATCATCGAGCCTCTATGTCCTGTCTTACCACACATACAAAACAAGTTAAGCTTTGATCGCTTTTTCATCTTTTACTAGGCACATCTGTTTCAGCAGATGAAGAGTTACGTTTTCGCATAGTTTTTGCTATAGCACAGTCAGGCAGTACGGTCGATCTACCGTTTAAGAGCTCGATACGAAGCGTCATCAGTTATGCTTCTAACGACAAATTCGACAGCATCTTGTTAAGTCGGATTTGGTTTGACTATTTTCTAAACATCTTCCAAACATTTGATATGTATTCAGAGACACTGTCAGCATCAGTTGTGTATCACCGAAACCTTAAAACATTAGGAAAGTATCTTGCTTCTGCCTGAAAGTCTGAATGTATCATCTTTCATTTCAGTCCAGGTAGTCGTTCAGTAAGCAGTCATCAGCCAAGTTTGTGCTCGACCTTAAGAACACACTCTGCTGTTTAGTCGCTTCATGGTCCTTTCAAATTATATTCTTGTTGTTTCTGGATATTAAATCCACCCATACATACATGCATACCTTTATCAGGATCAAAAGACGGAAAATACACGTCGGATATACGAACTTTAGACTGATCATTCGATCGTATCATTTTAAACGTTTCTGAAAAGGCAGAAGTTTTCCTGAGACATCTGTGTCATAATCTTGCACAATGTATCTTTGAATCTGTTTGCTAAAATTGACATCATCGTATTGTTTAGGAGTCCGAAGATTGTTGGCGTTGATACGTCCTCTCTTCTGATATTGAAGGAGGGTGTGATTGGTTGTCATTAAAAGCACTATTACCTTCCATGCTGATAATTTACATTACAGATCTCACTAATTTTTACAAATTTCAATTACACAATTCAAAAATATTTACAATTATTTGTTTACAGCTTAATTACACAATTATTTGTGCACAGTTTAATTAGTTCACTCACAATAATCACTTCACATTTATTGTTGGCATTTGACTATGATTTACCACTAAACCACTCAACACTTTGCGCGACACGACTTTAACGCGGTCAGCGCTAGAAAGTTACTGCCCGCAGCACGCAGCACGCCCATTTTATACAGACGTGTGGCGGGAGAGCGACCGTGTCACGTGATCTGACGTCATCGCCCAGGTCTCATCGCGGCTGGCCTCT
This sequence comes from Parnassius orleans, assembly GCA_029286625.1. Classification (NCBI taxonomy): domain Eukaryota; kingdom Metazoa; phylum Arthropoda; class Insecta; order Lepidoptera; family Papilionidae; genus Parnassius; species Parnassius orleans. Next base: position 4,885 of record JAGSMP010003108.1, on the reverse strand, counting down.
TCCTCCGATAGGTATACATAAATTAATTGAAAGACCTGAAAAATGTATTAGGTAGCAGGTGAATATATTGAAAAGGAAAATAAATTGGATTTTTATTTCCACTCCTACCCCCATTCCACGGATTTTAAATGTCCTCGTAGATGTAAAGCCTCGAGTTTTCGAGTCAGACCCTGACTCAGACTCAGATTACCGTGCCTCCACGTCGGGGTTCTGGAGTCACGTCAAACCAGCTCCAACATTTTCTCAAAGCCGCAAATTATTGATTGGAACTTGACTTACGTTTAATTAAAACCAACCAAATTATTTATTATACCATGGATTGAAAAAGACGGTAATTATTTTTTATAGGAGAGGGGCAAACGAGCATGCCGCTCACCTGATGGTTAGTGACTACTGCCGCCCATGAACAACTGCAACACCAGGGAATTGCAGATGCGTTGCCGGTCTTTTAAAAAAGAGAAGCTTTTGTTGAAGGTCCATAAGTCGTATCGGTCCAGAAAAATCGCTAGTGGTAATCGATTCCACAAGGAAGTTGTGCTAGGAAGAAAACTTTTCTAAATCGCAGAGTGGTGGACCGCCAACCATCCAGATGGTATGGATGTTATCGCGAGTTTTGTCGCGATGTGCGATGGTGAAATTGGCGGCTGGAATTAGTCCGAATAATTCCTCAAAGCACTTCGGGGTAGATGCGATAAAATACGCAAAGAGATGCGACATTACGCAGTGCTAGTGAGTCACGATCGGAAAGAACTCGGTTGTCGACGATTTGAACCGCTCTGGATGCGGTCAAGTGAAAGGAGCTGGTACTGGGGAGCTCCTGCCCAGAGATGGGAACAGTATTCCATGGGGCCGACCTGCGCCTTGTGTTATAAGCGTGTGCCGGCATGAAATACTGTCCCGCTCTGCTGAGCACGCAAGCTTTTTAAACGCCAATTTGGCCTCTTCCAAGTGACCACGAAACTGCACATCGCCTCGATATGTCGACACCGAGGATTCTGATACTGGCTGAGGCAAAAGGAGCGCCTTGAACTGAGAATACAAAGGGGTTCTTTTCAGCGGTAAACGCAGACTTGTGTCTTCAGGGATTGAACTAGTCTAGATTTAGTCGCCCAGTCCGAGTCTTTTACTAAAGTATTTTACGCGAACACAACACGTTGAATAAAACTATGTTTACGGATTTTATCGCGTTTAGTTTACTTATTTTAATTCCTGACGTCTGGGTCTTGCAGTGGTGTTCTTGGTTTGATTTAATTTTTAATTATAGGATCCCAAGCATGGCAGCACCCATCTATCTTCTCTATTGAAATTAGGATGTATTCAATAGCCTCACGTATCATTCTTGGTAGGAATCGGTGTTTTTGTGAGGATTTGTGTTCTATCAAATCTGAAATTGAACATGTTTTCAGACGCAGACTATTCAGCCATTCAGACTTCTGCAGCCTTTGTTCTTTCACGTGGGGTTTAATACATCTTTTGTTTATCTTATAAGAGAGAACACATTCGCAATCAAGTTTGTACACTCCTGCATCTTGTAGGGGATACATTTGACGGACGGTAAAATTGACGAATCTTCTTCAGCAGCTTGAAGTATGTTTTAATGGAAACTCGCTTCAATATGTAGCCAACCTTGTCTGTGACCTCTGACAGGGTAGGGTAGTACAGCAGGCACACGCTGGACTGTGGCCGGCTTCACTGGTCACTATGATGTAGGCGGGACCCGAAGCTTGTTGTCTGCAATACTTGCTTGACGTGCTGAAGCTCGGCGGCCAGATGTTTTGTCACAGATCCTCGTGCTCTCTGAAACAAAGATTTTCCAACAAAGATATAGAACGACGAGTAACGCAGGAAATAGAGTGAATGGGGCTCTACACTGTGAAGAGTCAGAATGTGTCAAAAAGGCACGTTTGGCAATTCATAATGCTGTGTTAGTCCCTCTTTAATGTATGGTAGTGAAAGTTGGGCCTGGCAGAAGAAGCATGAGAGTAGAATAAATGCAGGAAATGCGGTCATTAAGGAATATGCTAGGGCTGAATCTGAATGACAGGGTGAGAAATAATGTGATAAGAGAAAAGTGGTGCAGATGACGTTGTGACCAGGATTAAGAAAGGAATGCTTCGGTGGTTTGGTCATGTAGAAAGAATGAACGAGGAAAGTGTGACAAGCAAATTTATGTTGCAGAAATGAACGGCAGAGTCGGGAAGGACGTCCTAGACGAAGGTTTATCGACCAAATTGGCGTATATTGAAAAAGATTAGAGTACCCCTAACCGACGAGCGTGTATGCGTAGATATATGGATGTAAAGGAGGTGAGAGAGGTGTGCCAGGATCGTGCCAAATGGAAGTCCGTAGTCTCTGCCTACCCCTCTGGGTGACAGGCGTGAGTGTTTATGTATGTTATGTATGTACAAAAAAGGATAAAACTCGGTCGAGCCGTTTTTTGAGTTTAAGTGAGCACTAACGGACAGCAATTGATTTTTATATATAGAGATTAAATATTTTCAAACATTTGTTTTTGTAATAACTACCAGATGTATCAAACATGTAATACGCTTGATCGTAACTCCTTTTTTTTTCGATTCAAATCAGTTCGCTAAAAAGTTTTTATGACAAGATCGACATAAAAGTGAGTTCAAATGAAAAAATAAAATCATAAATCATTTTGGGGAGAAGCTTTGAGGTAAAGATAATTTCTGGATCAATAGGTCATTCCTTGTGTATTATTTGTAAATGAAATATAAGGTTCTATGTGCGACATAACGTATAACTGAGGAAAGGTTTAATTATAATTGTTTTATTTCATCTCTTTTTATCAGAAGAGTATCTAAAAGAACGTGATATATCAAAATGGCCCATGTTTTGAAATTGAAAGTGTTAGAGCCACACTGTTATATTACGATTCCATCGCGAATGGGTTCTCTCGACCAGCGTGGGACCACGCTCACAGAACACCAGCGTAAAATAACAGCATTAAACTTTTTGTTTGGATGGTGATTAAGAGAACCGGAGACCATTTACTCGTAACGAGGCATTTCATATTAGTCCTAAGGGAGACAAGACAGCTAAATATTGTTTTAAAACGAGAATATATTATTTACGTATCTATGAGGGCGACTATGGTAAATCCCAGAAAATGTTATTGCTTCGATAGAGATGGTATATCGTTTATCGGATGCGTGGTAGAGCCTTATGGTTAAAGCGCGAATGGTTTGGCTAGACCGGAAGGTACAATGCTCACAGTGGTGAGTGAAGAGAACCAGATACCTTTATAATACTGAAAATGAGGCATTCCATATTAGTCCTAAAGAGTCAAAATGCATCTGCATTTTGATTCTTAATCAAGGATAAATGTACTGGCCACAGCGTCCACTTATCATCGGTTGGACTACATGCACGTTTGTAAACCTTGTTCTAAAACAAATTTATGATTATAAAATCAAAAAATAACATGTAACTGAGGAAAGCATAAATTATATTTAAAAAGGAAAGGATAAATTATTTAATAGTCTCATTTATTCGCCAATCCTATTACAAGCAATTTCAATTAAATGCCCTCGATTGAGTTCCCGGAGAAAATTCGATGTACTTTACACAGAAACAAAATATAAGGTAATACCTTTAAATATCGTGCATGTGAATCTCATAATAGTATTTACATCGATGTTGATCCATTTCAGTACACAATACAAGTCTTCATGAAATATATCAGAATAACACTTAACTAATAATACTAAACTATAATTTTTGAGATGTTGTATTTTTAATTTTTAGTATTTAAACAGTGTATTTGCATTATTTTCATATTTTACTTTACATGTGTATGTACTTTAATTTCAATTTTAAGTAACTTTGTAATATTTTCACTGTTTGTATTCCAAATATTAAATAAATAAATCGTTAATATATTGCATTAATATCTATTAAAACAATATCTGTAAGAAGAAAGTAATTCACAGGTCTTTTCAAAATACATATTTCAAACGGTGCAGTTCTACTTGTACCTTCACTACCGATCTGGAAAATTGGGTACTTATATGGTCGTCAAACAATTTGTTTTGTTCCTCGTCACAAGTATTTGAGATTAAGGGAGAATTTTGACTACGAGCCAGACGCTCTTTCGTTATTTGAAAGCAAGCAAAACACTTGGATTGTGAAAAATTGATTATTAAACTATAGATAGATGAGGTTTTAATAGAATAAAACAAAATATAAAATATTATTATACAATACTGATGTACCCAAATATGTTAACAAATGTTGAAAGAAATGTTGAATGTACCTAGGTGATGTTATAGTTTTGCATTCAGTGGAAATTTAAACTGCTCGAGTTATGTTATAATTTGATAGTTCATGCGAAATATGTTGAGCGTAAATGGGTCGGATCGACCGGGGAAGGACCACGCTTGCACAGAGTACCAGCGTGAATTAGCAGCACAACGCTGTGTTTCGTATGTTGAATGACAAGAATCGAAGAAGATGTAAGTGGCTATGGGCCACTGCACAAAGTTAAATCCTGCCTATATCCCACTAATGGGCACGGGTAGCTTGAAATATTTTAAAGTCTCAGTGCTGCTGCATATTCGAGACTTAAAAATATTTCAAGCCAGCAATATTTTTAAAGCTCAGAATAATGCCCACGACGAGAAATATAGCCCACGCAATATTTACTTCACGGCTGAGCGTCTTGATAACTAGCACGTAAAATTGCATGTTTCGGAGATGCCCGATGGGATCGAAATAAGGTTCTTAGATATTTAATGTCAACGTTCGGCTTCTAAAAAACCACAGGCTGTTTATTTTTAGAGCTAACAGAAGGTAGAGGCCACTTTGTGCATTAGTAAAATGATTTTTTATAGAATATGGTGACAAACGAGCACAGTCCACCTGA